>JACYVW010000103.1:0-131407 GCA_023065735.1 Coffea humblotiana
CCTCTCAGGGATAGAGACGGAAACCTATAGAGAAGATAGCAAGGCCCTGCATGGATCATCCAGCCAGTAGTGGTTAAACTGGGAGTAGAAAGATTACCAAGATTGACAGAGCTTCCCCAGTCGCTTATGTCGATAACTGGATCTGGAAAAAATATGTAAGAAAAAAGCAATCAGAGAAAATAATAAATGAGCTTGGATTACATTGAGAACGAAAAAAAACAACCAAGAACAATCTCAGAAGATACCAAGCAACACAAGAAACAGATGAATCGAGCAACGCAGTTTTTTTCTAAAAAAAAACCAGGAGATGCAATGTATTTTTTTGAGAGAGAGAGAGAGAGACAGAAATCTCTTCACAAATCAGAGTAAGAGCAAGAACAACATCTCTCCCATCATCGGACACTCTGTGTGAGGACCCAAAAAATTTTCTTATTTTATATTATTTTATTTTATTTCTTCAAATACATTTTCTTTACTTTACTTTATTACCCTAATTTCCTAGATATTTTAATAAGTGAGATAAGTTTTAAATCATTTTCCTTGTATAAGTTAGTTCATGTTAATTTCGAAATGCATTATGGAAGTCGGACTCGCTAATGCGGTAAGTGTGATAAATTTTTGAAGAATAGTAGGAGTTTTGTATAAAGGGATATTATTTTATAAGGTGCTAAGGGATAATTAGAGGTTAGTTAGATAGTTTAACCTTTGAAAGACAAAAAGATGAGAATGTACCTTAGTGAGCCAAGTGTCGCGAGATCTTTGGAGTCTTGACTTTGACCACAACCTTTCTTAACCTTTACTAAAACCAAATTTGACCAAAATTCCTTCCATTTTCTCCTAGCTTTGGCCGAACCATTGAGAGAAAAAAAAAGGGAAAGAAAACTCCATCTTCAACCTCAAATTTCTTGCTTGAATCTTGAGTTTAACCATTAATCTTGCAAACTACACCATAAAAAGTGATATCCAAGGAAGACCAAAGGCATTAGTGGAGAGATTTTTGGGAGAGAAGCACTTGGTTTCCATTTTTCTTGGGGTTTCAAGGTAACTTTGGCAAGAGACCCGTTTTACTTCTAATATTTGCATACTAGTGGTTTTAGAGTTGGATTTTGGTAGTTTTCATGAGAAAATTCATGGTTTGAAGTGGTGATTTGAAAAATCCAGCTTTTATGGTGAAATTTCAGCCCTTATATGATGCTTGAACTTGACCATGATTTGATAGCTTTTTCATGTGATTTATCTAGCTTTTATATGTTAGTTTGGCTTGCTTAAGGAAAATTTCAGCTTGTATTTGAAAATTTCAGCTTAGGGTTTTCAAAAATTCAGCTTTATTGTGGTTGACATTTGAGCTATAAATCTGCTATATTTGGATGGTTTTGTGGCCTTAAACAAGTTTATTTACAGCTTATGACTTGTGGTTGTTGATTGATGTTGAATGGAGATGAAATTTGGTGTTGAGTTTGGATGGAAAAGTAAAGAAAACAAGGGGAAGTGCTGCTGAAATTTTTACTACTTCCTTTCTTGTGAAATAAGTGAGATAAGAGGGATTATTTTGGGTTGGTTTGGACTTAGGTTACATGTGATTTCTTGCGTGCGCTTTGATGGTAGCGTATAAGCTGAAATTTTGATAAAATCATGTGAAAAGTAAGAGGAAAAGTGATGGTTCCTTCTAGTATGCTTTCTAGTTGCAATTGTTTCACTTTAAGTTTGAGGTTGGTTGTCTTCTTAGCTATTTTGTTGCAGAAAATTCCAGCCATGAATTGAAATGAAGGACTCTTTGTTTATTCATGTTCTTAGGTCCAAATGTTTTCTTTCACTCCAAAATCACATTTGCACCTTTGCACTAGTAGTTAACTTGGATAGGCATACGACTCATAGTCGAGCCTAAATTGTGAATTCCGTTCACTTGGTTTTGGATATGGGGACCATAATTATTTTACCTTGGTTGTTCTTAGGGTTTGTCGGTGATCAAGGGCATAATTTGGGAGGAAACTTTTGATGTTATTTTTGCTTGAACTGGTGAGTGTACCACTCGCATGACTTGATGCTTAACTAATTTACTTGTGCTTGCAATTTATGACTTGAATGACTGTGACTTTAGTTTATCCCGGACAGGACGAGAGTGTGCTTTATTACACTCGTTCCCTTGACTATTTGTGACGCCCCCACTTCTCCCTAAGGCGAGCCAAAGGGTATCCGCGGGACGCCTGCCCAGCTCTCGCCAGGAATCGGTACAAGTCTCATTCAAGGTTAATGCAATACTAGCTATTACGACAAGATAAAGTAAAGAAGGTAAGTCGCTTCCATAAATAACATTAAAACTTACACCACGAATTCCAAAATATATCAATCTTCCAATTCTTACATTGGCTCCCTAAAAGATATATCAATTCCCAAAATACACGACATCCACCATGACTAGTCAATTCCATTGGAATCCTTATTACAGAAGTACATCAAAAGGGTTCCTCCGAGTTCCACCTCAGATCCATTCCTGTTAAGGAAAAAAAATCTACGGGGTGAGCAAAACGCTCGTGAGGCCAAAAAATACACATGCAAGCACGTTGTCCAAATAACAATCCCATTTAACGAATAAAGCAGTAATATGCAAGAAATTAGTAATTCGAGCAATGATATGTAAACAGAAACAATTCAAGGATATAGGAGCTCTCAGGAGCTATTTTCCACTTGCGCGATCCAGGACCTCCCCGAATTGACACTCCGTCAATCGGGTAGGTTTAGTCCGTAGAACTTCACTTATCATGTCCCCTTTCACCTTACATACCCCTGTATCGGGCCCGCCTGTCGTTTGTTTTTGGGCGATACTTCTTCGAGTATGCCAAGCAAGACCTCTTAATAGGTCAAGCTTTTGTTTTCTCATGGTTTGCCAAGGAGCCCGACAAAGCCCAAGCCGGCTCGAGTCCAAGGTTAGCCAGTGAGATTTAGGCGTCCCCCATGTACATTTGAGAGTCGAGGAGATTCACTCCAGCGACGTATTGTGAGAACCCGAAAAATTTTCACATTTTCAAATATTATTTTATTTCTTTGCCTATATTTTATTACTGTCCTTGAAAATAATAAATTTTCAGTACATTTTATGAGAAAGTACAATTTTTAAATCATTTTCCTGGTATAAGTTAGTATACGTTAATTTGAAGTGCATTTTTCGACGTGGGACCCGCTAGTGCGATATAATTTTGCCGATTAAGTGATGAAGTATTAAGTGATATTATTTTACAAGGTGCTAGGAGGTGATTAGAGGTTAGTTAATTAGAGGAATGATTGGGGGTGAGAGGATAAGCTTAGAACCTTCAAGAGAGCCAAGTGTCTTCACCTCATTGGAAGTTGGACTTTTGACCTAAGACATTAACTTTCTTAAAACCAAATTTGACCCAAAAATCCTCTCATTTTCCCTTCTCTTGGCCGGCCCTCTTGGAGAGAAAAACAAGGAAAACCTCTTCAATTTCTAGCTTCTAATCTTGCTCAAATCTTGAGTTTTAACCAACCAAATTAGAAACTACTCCATACAAGTGATCACTAAGGGAGATTAAAGGCTTTGGTGGAGTTGATTTGGAGGAGGAAGTCTAAGCTACCATTTTTCTTTGAGGTTTCAAGGTAAGGTTGCTAAGAACCTCCTTCTTTGTTTCCAATAGTTGCAAATTAGTGGCCTATGGTGGCTTGCTAACATGATTAATGGATGATTTTATGGATTAATGGAGAGTTGGATAAATTTCTGATTTATTGGGAATTTTTCTGTTTTATATGATAGGTATTGGCTAGACTTGGATTGATGGCTTAATATTGTATATATTGGAGCTCTTGTATGAGAATTGTGGTTAATTGCGGAAATTTCAGCTTGGGTTGCATAATTTCAGTTTTAGGGTTTCAATTTGAGCATGATTAGGGTTTCAATTAGGGGTTTTATTGTGGATGGTTGTAAAGCTTCAATTGGTTGTATTTTAAGGGTGTTTGATAGCTTATGACTTGTATTTGAAATTATGGTTGAATGGTATGATTTGGTGGGTTGGATTGTGTCTTGGAAAGTAAGGAAAACAAGGGGAAATGCTGTCCATTTATTGTCTTGAAGTTTAAGTGAGTGAAATGAGATTTGAAATGTGATTTTTGTGATGCATCGGACTTGCCTTGCTTAGTTGTACTTAGTTCCACTCTAGTATATTTTACTTGCACTTATACATTTCCGTTTTAACCATGATGCGTAGTTACAAAGGTTAGTTTTGAATTTCAAGTGTTTACTCATTATCTTTCCAAAACAAAGAGGAGTGGCTTAGGGTTTTCCGCCCACGAAAACCTAATTTTAACGAGCGGGATTTTGTGTGAATTTAAGGTATTTTGTCTACCTTTTCCATATGGTTTTCACCAAGATACTTGTTATACATTATTTCTTTGCCTAGGTATTGGTTTTGAGCCAAACAAAAGTTTGTACGAAAAGAGGAAAAATCTACTGTTCCATATCCGGCCGTATATCCGGCCAATTCTTGGCCGGATAGCTGGCCGGATTGACAGGGGAAGACAAAAAATTAGGGTTGCTCACTGCCTCGAATCCGGCCGGATATCCGGCCAACTTCTGGCCGGATTCTGACATGGCGGCCGTTTCAAATTTTTCCGATGAGATTTTCTAAACCCTTTTGAGTCTAGTTTTAGGTTTGGTTTGGAAAACTTTTAGTTACTCATGTACTTTGATCAAAATGTACTCTTTTCACTTTCAAAATCATACTTATATTTCGTGCTAGTAATTATTCGGATTTTCTTTGATTTATCAAACATTTTGATGGTTGAACCATAATACTTTCTCATGATTATTTTAGGGTTTCTTGGTGACTAAAGTTGAGATCCGGAGGGATACTTTGGACGTTATTTTGCTTATTTCGGTGAGTGTTCTATATACAATTTGTTTCTAATGACTATGTGAACTATTGTGACTATTTGGATTGTTGTTTTAATACATGATTGAAGTAGGTTATGTTTCCAATATTTTCAGAAATGATTTTTGCTAGGCGAGTGTGTACTTTATCGCACTCGACCTAAATGAACGTGAACTTTCAATGATTGAATGATTAAATGTTACTTGTGCATGAATGTAAGCCTTCTGGCTGAACTGGGCCCTTACCCTCTGTTACTGGTCGACTCGAGCCAGAAGCGGACTCGGTCGGGCGATTGGTGACCTTGGGTTGATGTTTGGTATACTCGAGTATGACCACGAAGTTGGCGGAGATTGGGGAATGAAATGAATGAACGAACGACAAGAAAATGAAGGAGTTTTTACTTACAAACAATGTTTTAATGATCGGAGAAATAAGGAAAATATTAGGCGAATGAACGAACGAACGAACTAATAGCTCCTCGTGAGCATGTTCCTTTTATTGTATGTGTTACTATTGCTTTATATCGTAAATGTTATCTGGATTACTTGTTATTACATGCTTAATGTCCTTGTTTAACTGCTTGGTTGTGTATATAGAATCTCGCTAGGCTTTTAGCTCATTCCACGCCTTTTGTTTTCCTTACAGGGGTAGCAAGCATGGGCGAGGGGCCTGTATAGAATAGAATAGCCTAGTTTTTGTTTTGAATTGTTTTGTTTTGGCTTTTATTTCCGCTCTAGTGCTTGGATAAGGTGGACTGTATTGTGAATTCAGAGCTTTGGTATACATTTGGGACTGTACTTCTGGTTGAGATTGGGATGAATGTAAATATATGTTTCCAGTTTGGGGTTTGTTTTGTTTGTTTTCCTCGAGGTTATCTTTTATTTTGTTCGGAGAGAGTGATCGAGTCCTGGCGAGAGCTGGGCAGGCGGTCCGCCGAACCCTTTGGTTCGCCTTAGGGGAAGGTGGGGCTGTCACACGTATGCAGCCATAGCATACTATTTCATGTTATTCAAGCATTTGATATATCCAAGCATTTGATAATTTCAAGCATTTAATATATTCCAACATTTCAAGCATGAGTTATTCATTCCAAATGAGAACGAGTGCGATAAAATACATACTCGACTCCATTTTTTTTAAAATCTCAAGTCATGGATAACAAGTAAGCATGTATCAAGTTCACAGGAGATCAAGTAATCATGCACTTGACACTTACCTAATCACAAGGAGAGTAAGTACTGCGATTCAAGTACTTAGGTGTCCGATGTGAGGCCCTCTCGAAGGTTCTCTTAAATGCCTGAGCAAACAACGGCATTTATTACATACTATCATTCAAAATCCCCAATTATCAAGAAAGATTGCACACTTGTACAATCTAAAGAAATCTTATGAAAATGAGCCTTAAATTGTTCAAATTCAAGGTTTAAAAGCGGTATTTAAATGCACAAGGAAAAACTAGTTTCCTTCGTGAAAACAAGTCCAAAATGGTCAAGTAGTAACGAAGGATAGGGAAGAGTCTCGAAAACTCAATTCCCGTCAAGTTCAAAAAATTTTCAGATTTGGGGTGCACTTTTGGAAAAATCATAACTCACTCTCCGTAGGTCCAAAATTGAAAACCTTAGTACCAATGGAAACTACTTCCAAACTACTAAAAGTTCCTACAAGACACTTTTCCATGATTCCAAATGGAAGGTATTCAAAAATTAGCTCAAAGTTGCTGCCTTAAACTTACTAAGACAGTTTTGGGTTGGTTTTTGGCCAACTTTGAAAATTCGGCAAAAATCACAAATTCGATCTAGCCTCTGAAATTTTTGAAATCAATTATAGTTGCAAATAAGGTTTAAAACACAACAAACAGAACATGAATCGGAGTTTTGAGTACCAATATATCGTAGCTCAAAGTTGCTGAAAATTGAGACGGTTAGGCAAATTTTCCCGGTTTAAGTTACAAACTTTGGGACTTTTTTTGAGAATCGAAATGAACTCGGAGTGGTACCAAATTTGGTAGTATTATACTACTATATGAGGGCTATCTCTCTATCGAATTTCATGGAAACATTCATTCGGGAAGCTAGTTAACAAAGTCACTAAAGTTCAAAGAATTTCTAAGGCAAATCTGCCTTGCACTCTTGTTTTTCCTTTTCTCAAACATTTGGCCAAAGAAATTTTCTCAAACATGGTTCATTTATGAAGAAAAAGTCTAAGAAACATCCAAGATGCATTTGGTAGGTGTTTAACACCAAGAATTTCGAAATAACAAGTCCCAAATCAAGATTAGTCATAATGCAGCCCAGAATCAGCTAAGACAGTTTTGTAATTCGGCCATAACGCACTCAATTCAACTTGGAATTGAGCGGAGTTGGTGGCGTTGAAAACTAAAATTCATAAGGCTACAATTTCACAGAAGGAATCGTTTTAATAATCTGTCCACAACTAGCTCATATTCGAGCTTCAAGTTGCAGTTCATAACAGGGCTCCCAGTTCATCCGAAAAACAGGGCAGTCATCTTTAAACGATTGGTATGGTTCATTCGCGTGGAATCAGGAAATGTATTTTAGACCTTTGGAAACCTTGGAGTGTCTAGTTTCCAATGCCACAAATGGCACTCAATTTTGACGTCGGAGCAAAGAGTTATGGGCAAACCAAAATCTCTGCCAGAGCATTACGGGACAGAGTTTCCAGCTTTTATAAAATTTCCAAATCTCCACTTTTACCCAACCAAATCAAGTAAGTTTTTTAGGAAACTTCCTACACAACCCATACAACATATATGCATCAAAATCAAGTCAATTGGACCACAAAAATGTGCACCAACAGGTGCAGCAAAGCAGGGGCAGAACCGGCATTTTTTTCCATTTCACTCCCTTTGAGTTTTCTTTCCACTTTTCATCTTATACTCACTAGTTTAACCACTAATACCACATAAAAAACACCCAATAACATTACATCAGATCATCAAACCCATTGTGGGATTTCATAGAGCCCACTCACAAGATTTCCAACAATATAAAGCTACCCACATGAATCTACAACCGTATAAGTGCAATCTAACGTATATGAACGAAGATTCAAGCGATGGATCGTGTGTTACCTCTTTGGATGACAAAAACAGAAATTTTGGCCCTTTGAGCTCCAAGAAAAACCGTGAGAATGAAGCCCTCTCTTAGCTCAAGTGAATCTTCAAGTTATTTGCAAGATGGGTTGAAAGTTTGGAGTGATTTTGTGAAGAAATGGTGTAAGAAGTTGAAGAGCTTTTGGTGTTCTTTTCCTCCTTGGATGGCCGGCCAGCTTGAAGGTAAGAGAGAGAGTGTTGTGGCTGAAATGAAGCTTCTTGAGGAAGCTTAAGTGTTTGGCCAAAAGTGATCCAAAAGTCAACTCCCGCTAGTGCGCGCACGCGCGCGTTTCGTGCTCGATTTCTCTCGAGTTTGTTTCACTTATGCATTGTACCTCTAATGCACTTCCATTTATACTATTATTATTCCCTCTTAATAGTTCTAAAACAAAGGTCCAAAGTCCCTCAATTGATCGCGCGCGCGAAAACGCGTACTTTCGACTTGTGCGCGAGAAAGTGCAATTTCCAAGAAATCCTCGTAACGATAGTATAACTAACTATTACTTGAGTATTTAAACATAAAAATAACCATCTTAGGACTAATGTATAATTCTTCAATTTCCAAGCTCATTGTACCCTCAAATTAATTATTGCCTCCAAACGCGGATTCACTATTCTCGCTAAACGAGCTTCCCAAACTTTAATTTTCGTAACAAGTCATTTTAAAAATACATGCAAGCCATAGTTTCATGTAATTGGGTCTAAAAGGTTGGAATAAAATATTCAGAGCAAACGGCCAATTAAATATTTAAATAAGCCAGTAATAGGAGTTTAAAATAAGTAAATTTGCGGGTCCTCACACTATTTGCCTGGTTTACTGTGCAATTTGGATCTGTTACTTGTGTATGAGTTGATGTCGTTTGGAGGCTAATATCCAACAGCCTTACTGTGAAATTTGAGCTCAAACCTCATTGATAGTCAATCGAATCGAGCCAGCAAGGGTTTGGTCGAGGTAGAATGACGAACCATGGGGAAACTGTTATTGATTCACTGAATACTTTTGATAACTGGTATACTCGAGTATTACCACCACTATTTCTGTTCGGTGTTCGGGTTCGGTAAGGGGTATGTTTGGTGGATGGAAATTGTGTAAAGTGGGGATCTACGGTCATGGTTTTGCTTCTTTAAACGTTGACGGAGTGTGAACAGGTTTGGATCAAGTTAATACAACGAGGATTTTGGCTCTTGAGAGCCATCTGTATCCTTTTACTTGAATTACTTTGTCTAAGTGGTGGTGTTTACTTATATCTTTATTTGATGCTTATATGTAATCGATTAAAATTGTAATTCTGTGATTCTTGATTACATGATCCTTTTGGTACCTCATTGTGTGACAGCCCCACCTCCCCTAAGGCGAACCAAAGGGTTTGGCGGACTGCCTGCCCAGCTCTCGCCAGGACTACGAAGTCGAATCCTACAAAACCCTAGACTACGCGCGAAAGAATCCAAAAACCATAGAATCACAACATCTCAAATGATTACACTTATACATATTGTTACATCAAAGTCTTGAACAAAGTAACTAAAATACAAGCCAGGGTATCCATATCGGTCAAAATACAATTAGGGTTTCAGTTGCAAAAGAGCTTAACAAAATACATATACAATAGCTCGCCCCTTTTCTTCAAAATCATGATTTCGAAATTGGTCCCCTGTAAGAAAAACAAAGATAACGGGAACGGGGTGAGCTTGCGCTCAATGAGGTACCAAGAATACAAGTAGTCATGGATCATGGCATTTCACGTATCAATCATGCAGTTATACACACCAGATAGGGAAATAAATAATCATTTCCAAGAGAAAGGATACAGGTGGCTCTCAGGAGCCAAAGTTCCCATTTTCTTCATCGGAGCTTGATCAAATAGTAGTTGACACTCCGTCAACTTTCAAATAAAGTAACCCGTCCAGTAGAGCACCACTTAACGCCGATTCCGTCCACCAAACATACCCCTCACCGGGCCCGAACACCTCAGCAGTACAGTGGGTGGTAATACTCGAGTATACCGGAAGGTCGAGGAGATACACTCCACTCGACAAACAGTGACCCGAGGGTCGTTACCTCGTCTACCAGCCCTTGCTGGCTCGACTCGAGTAACTTCCACTAGGGCTTTGAGCTCAGTGATTACAGTACAGTGGTGGGGCTCATGCCCAATATTCAAGTCAATCGCAGTGCAGTTTCACAGTTTCCAGTCAAACACAGTGCAGTACAATGGTAAACAGTTACACAGTAAGAGGACGAGAGCGGTAAAGTACACCCTCGCCTCGTTCCCGGCAGTTCACAGTTGAGCACTTTACAGTTTCAAAGACATATAGTCACTTAAGCACTTAAATCATGCCATAGTACACTCACGTTTCATACGAAGCATACAAAAGTCACAGATAATCAAGTTGCAAGTTGCAAGTACAGCTGAATCAGATAAGCACCAATTTAAGGGGATGGGTACACTCACCAGTTCAAGTGCAGATACTTCAAAAGTTTTTCCCCCAAAATGACTTTAATCGCCAAGAAACCTAAAATAACCGAAAGTAGCAATTAAGGTTTTCACATCCCAAATTCTAGTAAATGAAACGCACAAGTGAGGCTCGACTATGAGTCGTATGCCTACCCAAATGAACTTATGAAGGCAAAGTTGCAAAAGCGTGTTTTCGGAACGAAAAGGTAACAGGAGGACCTAGGGGCTTGAATGACCTAAAAGCCGTTCAGCTACTAAGAATCAACTCAAACTTGAAGGAACCAAGCGGCCTAGAAAGTTGGGCGGCGTGCCTTTGTGTTTACCAAATTTTCCAGCCATATATGGCTTCATTATTTTCCTCAATCAGCCCCAGAAACACACACAAATAAGGTTACCACAATAGCCCTTCCATAGGCTCCAAAATCATCCCAGTATAACACAAGTGCAATAGTGCAAGCAAATATCAATTTTGGAGACAAAGCTAAATGGCAGATTTGTATCTCGTAGCATTTTAGTCATAACCGAAGCTATGGTTATCGAATCGGGGTGAACCTTATACCATTTCGAAGCTAAGACAGAGGGGAACAACTTTTATGAAGGCCACTTAACCTAATTTATAGTTTATGTAAGTCGAATTTACCAAACACAGATCCAAAAGTTTAAGATCAGTCTAGTTATCAGCACTGACTTTAACCAGCAATAACTCAGGCTACACAACTCCGATTCAGTTGATTCCAAAGCCATTAGAAAGCTAAGATACAAGGCTACAATTCTTAAGAAGGAATCAAAAGTTAATTCATTCATCTTCCCAGTCAAACGAGCCAATTACAGAGGCTGATTATCATTTCCGGACAGAAACAGGGAAGCAGGGGTAAAATAGTCATTTCACAGGCTACCGTGCTCCGATTGAGCTGAAATTTTACAGGCATAATCTACACTTAATTCTATACAACTTTCATGTTTTGAGCTAAGGCCAATTCGGCCTCCATCCTGGACGAACAGAACTGGTCAGAACAGGGCAACATAAGAACCCTAATCTGGAATTTTCCCACATAAAGCTGAAATTTTCCGCAATTAACCGCAATTCACATACAAGAGCTCCAATTGGCCCAATATTAAACCATCAATCCAAGGCTAACTAGTACTTATCATATAAAACAGAAAAATTCCCAATAAAATCAAAATTTACTCAACTTTCAAATAAACCATCAAATCATCCATGAATCAAGCTATTAAGCCACCATAGGCCACTAATTTAGCATTATAGTAAGCAAAACTTGAATTTCTACCCAAGGTACCTTAATTCCTCAAGAAAGGTTGTAGCTTAGGAGCTTTACCACCAAAGCAACTCCACCAAGACCTTCAATCTTCCTTAGCAAGTGGATTTTATGGAGGGATTTGAGATTTAAACGGTTAGTTTGCAAGATTGAAGCAAGAAAAGGAAATCAAAGGTTGAAGCTTCTTTCTTCTTTTCTCTTCACAAGGTTCGGCCAAAGGGGAGCAAAGTGAAGATGGTTTTGGGTCAAAATTAGCTTTTGGAAAAGGTGGTCAAAAGTTAGGCATGTCTTGGCCAATCGGGTCGCGACACGTGGCACCTTTGTAAGTTTTAAACTTATCTTCTTGCTCACTAGGTTTAATCCATCTCGGTAACCTCTAATCACCTACTAACACCTGGTAATTAAATCTCTGTACGCAAAATTTGACCTAATTGGCCGAATTTCTATCACTTAACGCACTAGCGGGTCCCACGTCCACTATTCACTCCAAAAATCTCGTAAATTGTCTTATACTAGAAAAATATTTTTAAAACCCTATTTACACATAAAAATGTCTAGAAAATTTATAGAATAAAGAAAATGTGGAAAACGGAGTGCAAATAAATAAATTAAAGCCTAGAAATAAAGAAAATTTACGGGTTCTCACACTCTCTCCCCCTTAAAGAAATTTCGTCCTCGAAATTTTTTTTCTTACCTTCCACATCTTCAGACGAATCAGGGACTTGATGTGAATCTAGGGAATACACCCGAGCCGACACCTTCGGTCCAGTCCCTTCCCCCTTCGACTGGTTTAGAATTGGTTTTGGTTGGTTGTCGGTTCTCACTCCCTTCTCGAGACAGGCCTGGGCAATTAGCGATGTGATTGATCGGCACTCCCGCATCGTAGGCATTTTTCTTCCCTTCTTTCAGCAGACATCCTCCGTGTGGTTCGGCTTCCCACAGTACCCGCAGGAACCCCGGAAAGCAGAGGTCGAGCCTCCCTGTGTGATACCTCCTGATGTCCTCGAGAATCTCGCTCCTCCATTTCCCTTTCCAAACTTGGGAGGGGTGCTCGTATCCTCTGGTTCCGAGCTACTCACAGGCCAATCCTCTTTTCTTGGTTTGGAAGTTTCTAAACTTGCACCCTCGCATTCTCAACTCGCTGGGCTTTCTCTACAGCGTCACTAAAACCACTAAGTTGAGCTACAGCCAGGTCCTTCTGAATCTCAACATTTAATCCCTGGACAAAACGCCTTATCCTTCTTGTTCGGTTACGTCAGTTCGGGCGCAAACTTGGACAACCGAGTGAATTGACTCTCGTACTCGGGCTACGGTCTGGGTTCCCTGGCGAGTCGTATAAACCCTCTTCTTTCTTTTCTTGTACTAGAGGAGGGAAAAACTTGGCGTTGAATTCCCTCATGAAATTTAATTCCATGTCCTTGGTGTCAGTTCCCGTTCCCATTTTTGCCTAAACGTTCCACCAAGAACGGGCTGCCCCTTCCAGTTGAAAGATAGCAAAGGTCACCTGCCGCTTCCTCTGTTGTAGTGCAAAGCGGGCAAAGATGTCAACCATCTTCTCAACCCACCTTTCGGCCACATCCTGGATCTAAGCCCTCCTATAAACTTTGGTGGGGAAAATTTCTGAAATCTTTCAAGAGCTCTATCCTCGCCCTCTACATTGTGACCAGGGTTCCAGGTTGAGGATTAGGGTTTTGGCCCTGGTTTCCACTACATGAGCTAGCAGATCGGTGCATACGCTGGATAGCAGCGGCACTTGAGCATTTGGGTCGATCCTAGGTTCAGGATTTGGTTCAGGCCTTGGTTCCCAGTTACCCCTTTCATTCGAGGGGTTGCTTAACGCCCACGCCCACGACCTCTTCCACTACGAGTACCCTCCATAGATCTAACCAATCTAGGGTTGAAATGCGAATATAATATTAAAAACAAATGTATGCAGGTACAAAGTAACGAGAGCAGACACAACTCAAAAGCAAATATTCATATAACATAATTTTTTCAGGCAAATCACACAGTAGCAGTCAGTCGGATGCAAGTAAAAGAATCCCAATATATCACACGAAGCTCTATGGAATTGCATTTCTAGTCTGCCCAAGTCATTTCTAAACCTAGGCCCTCACCCCATTCGTATTCGGGCACAAGAATCCAAAATAAGATAATTCACAACTCGAGCTGGCCAGTCCCAAGAGTAAATCATCTACATTTGTAATTCCTACCAGACATATATCTATTGTCTCCAAGTACCACGATAAAGGTTTGAAACCTATAACATTTCATAATTCAAAGCTTATGCACAAAAGCACCTAGTCCTTTACACCCGTTCACGTGATCGAGACCATAACACCACTTGGCCCCAAGCTCACTCCGCGTAGAGACCACGCGAAGCGGCTCTGATACCAACTGTGACAGCCCCACCTCCCCCTAAGGCGAACCAAAGGGTTTGGCGGACTGCCTGCCCAGCTCTCGCCAGGACTACGAAGTCGAATCCTACAAAACCCTAGACTACGCGCGAAAGAATCCAAAACCATAGAATCACAACATCTCAAATGATTACACTTATACATATTGTTACATCAAAGTCTTGAACAAAGTAACTAAAATACAAGCCAGGGTATCCATATCGGTCAAAATACAATTAGGGGTTTCAGTTGCAAAAGAGCTTAACAAAATACATATACAATAGCTCGCCCCTTTTCTTCAAAATCATGATTTCGAAATTGGTCCCCTGTAAGAAAAAACAAAGATAACGGGAACGGGGTGAGCTTGCGCTCAATGAGGTACCAAGAATACAAGTAGTCATGGATCATGGCATTTCACGTATCAATCATGCCAGTTATACACACCAGATAGGGAAATAAATAATCATTTCCAAGAGAAAGGATACAGGTGGCTCTCAGGAGCCAAAGTTCCCATTTTCTTCATCGGAGCTTGATCAAATAGTAGTTGACACTCCGTCAACTTTCAAATAAACCATCAAATCATCCATGAATCAAGCTATTAAGCCACCATAGGGCCACTAATTTAGCATTATAGTAAGCAAAAACTTGAATTTCTACCCAAGGTACCTTAATTCCTCAAGAAAGGTTGTAGCTTAGGAGCTTACCACCAAAGCAACTCCACCAAGACCTTCAATCTTCCTTAGCAAAGTGGATTTTATGGAGGGATTTGAGATTTAAACGGTTAGTTTGCAAGATTGAAGCAAGAAAAGGAAATCAAAGGTTGAAGCTTCTTTCTTCTTTTCTCTTCACAAGGTTCGGCCAAAGGGGAGCAAAGTGAAGATGGTTTTGGGGTCAAAATTAGCTTTGGAAAAGGTGGTCAAAAGTTAGGCATGTCTTGGCCAATCGGGTCGCGACACGTGGCACCTTTGTAAGTTTTAAACTTATCTTCTTGCTCACTAGGTTTAATCCATCTCGGTAACCTCTAATCACCTACTAACACCTGGTAATTAAATCTCTGTACGCAAAATTGACCTAATTGGCCGAATTTCTATCACTTAACGCACTAGCGGGTCCCACGTCCACTATTCACTCCAAAAATCTCGTAAATTGTCTTATACTAGAAAAATATTTTTAAAACCCTATTTACACATAAAAATGTCTAGAAAATTTTATAGAATAAAGAAAATGTGGAAAACGGGTGCAAATAAATAAATTAAAGCCTAGAAATAAAGAAAATTTACGGGTTCTCACACATTGGGCGAAAACTCACCCTGTTACCTTTGTTTTCCTTACAGGGGGCGAAATTTTGGGAGCGTAAATTTTAGGGAAAGAGTTGAGTTAGTTATAGTTTGTTTTTTGTTTAAGCTCCTCTGTATTAGTAAACCTCGCATGTTTTTGTATGAGTTTGGATACTTTGGCTTGTACTTTAAGTTGAATGGTTAAAGGCTCCATTGTATATAGTATGGTTTAATTAATCGAAGTTAAATTGCGCGTTTTAGTATGGTAAATGTGAATTTTGGTTTAGTAGTCCTGACGAGAGTTGGGCAGATAGTCCGCTAACCTTTGGGGTATGCCCCAAGGGTAGGTGGGGCTGTCGCAGTTGGTCTCAGAGGCTACGTTAGAAATGGCTTGGGCGAAATAGAAATTTGATTCTAAGGAACTTAGGGTGACGTGTTAGGGTGTCATTGAGTAAGATTAAGCTTACCTAAGTTGTAAACTGTGTTTACTCTTATAGGTTATAGACAGAGCTAGTGGAGAGGGTGGAGGTGAGTTGTCTCAGAGGCGCTTTTCAAGTCATCGATTATGAGGAGAGGCCCGGAGGACCGATCCGGTGTTAGAGTACTGCTAGTCGGACTAAACGATGTAGTCGTTGCCAGAACTACTCCTATATTGATCATGTGGTCTTGGCAGTACTACACGAGAGGAGGAGGCTTAGGCGTGCCAATGCTAGGGACCAAACTGAGATGGTAAGGATGAGGGGCATCATGAGGATGCAAGCGGATGGGATTTGAGAGCTCCAAGAGGACATAACGATGGTGCAGGAGAGGACAAATGCTCTTAGAGAGCAGTTACAGATAGTTAATGACCGCATCACTAGGGTGGTCAGAGAGGTTAGGGATCAGTCTGGAGGTATTATTGACGAGTGTGAAGCACTAATCCAGGGAGTAATTGGCGCTAACACACTTGTGGAGGTTTAGGGCAACGGATCCCCTAGAGCGGGAGATGCACCTAGTTCTACCCATGAGAGAGAGTCCGTTAGCTCGGTTGGGAACTAGGTTAGAGCTCCTATATGAGGACCCGAGAATTTTATTGTTTTATATAATTTTATTTTATTTCTTCGAATACATTTTCTATACTTTACTTTATTGTCTTAATCTCCTAGATATTTTTACAAGTGAATAACGTTTTAAATCATTTTCCATGTATAAGTAGTGCAAGTTAAGTTTCAAGTGCATTATGGAAGTGGGACCCGCTAATGCGGTAAGTGCGATAAATTTTTGAAGATTAAGAGGAGTTTTGTACCAAGGAATATTATTTTATAAGGTGTAAGAGATAATTAGAGATTGGTTAGATATTTGAGTGATTAGAAGACAATAGGATGAGGATTAATCTTGGAGGGACAATTGTCACAAAATCCATGGAACTTTGACCTTGACTTGGTCTACTCTTAGCCTTAAGTAAGAGAAAAATTGACCAAAATTTCATTTCCTTTCTTTCTTTCTTCCTCTTGGCCGTGCACTTCACCTCCCAATTAGCCAAGAAAGTTTCAAATTTTCTTCTCCCTTGGCCGGCCATCCCTTCTCCAATTTTAACCAAAAAATTTCAGCTTCATCTTCTTCCTTTTGCTCCCAAAAACTCACTCTAATCTTGCTCATCTTCTTGGACCATCACTCAAGCTCAAAAGAAGATTTGGAAGAGGAAGATACTTGGTGGTCTGGAGCTTGTTTCCTTGTAGTTGCTTACTACTCTTGGGAAAAAGGTAAAACCCCTCAAAAGCCCTCATTTTCTTTCATCTCTTAGTTAGATTTTGGTTAGTATTAACTAAGTTAAGCTTGGGTTGTTGATGGGTTTCTTGAACCTTGACTTTAGGTAGATGTCTTGAGATAGATTCTTAGGTAGTGGCCTTGAGGAATTATTGTTTGTTTGGTTGTTGTTTAGTGATTTGTATCTTGGTTTTGGGTGTAAAAGTTGAAGAGAAAACTTGAAGAGAAAGAAGAGCATGAACTGTCCGATTTTTGCTAGTTCAGTTTTCCTCATTTTAATTTCAAATTTTGTGGTTATTTTGGTGCCAAAATGCTTGTTATATGTTGGTGTATATGTGTGTAAATTATCTCCCAAAAAGCATTTCATTTGGTTGAGAAAAGGTTAGGTTAAAGTGAGGAAGCAAACTTGGGAAAACTTCTGATCAATATAGTCGTCCAGTGTACACTCAACAGGCCATAATTTTTGTATAGGAGTCAAAATCAAGTTCCGTTTATGGCATATGAAACTAGATTCCAATAGCTTTCTAACGATATAAAATACCCCTGCTAATTCGTTTTCTATCAGCCATAGTAAACTGGCAAAATTGACTGATTTTCTCCTACTGTTTTACTCATGAGACCTGTACAGCTACAGATTGTAGCTCATTTTTGTCCCCCTTGTGAAATGAATTTGAAGATGGTTTCTTCTAGTGATTTTTAGCATTTTGAATCTAGTTTTTAAATGCCATAAACCACGCTAATTTGGAACTTGTGTAGCCTTAGTTATGACCTAATTTCGAAACTGTGTCGAGTGCTCCAAAGCTGAAAATTCGTGAACCGGGTTTCAAAAATCAGCATTTATGAAACTGTTGTATCTTGGTGTAGAAACATCCAAAATGAATTCCTCTTATTGCTTTTGAAACTAGACTTGGAGCCTTTTCAGTGGTATAAATTTCAAGGGCTGATTCTATTTCTATGAATTTTGCCAAATTTCCAAAGTTCACTGAAAATGCAAGACTGTTTGCTCTGTTCTTACTGAAATAGTGATTTGGAGCTAAGATTTGACTGATTTCGGATTTGAATATGGAAAAAGTGTCTTCTAGAGAGTTTTAGTTCATTGAATCTATTTTTCAATGGTATAAGAATTGCAAATTTTGGACTTATGGAACTCAAGTTATGATTTTTCAAAGAAGGTTGTCCAAAACTGAATTTTTCCTTGGAAAGTGACAACACTCCAAAGTCACTTGGAAACATTTTCTAGGTTACAAGCATAACTTTCTTGGTTATTTGTACTTCATTTCATACTTGAAAAATGGATTTCACTCCCTAGTCTTATACCCTTCAAATTTTATGAAAATGAACCATAAAATGGAGCGTTTTAGCTAGAGTACTTCTTGAGGGATTTCACTAGCTTCATATTTTAAATTTGGAACTTTTAGCCACAATATTTACTATGAAAATGAGTAGCGTTTTGATAGATTTTGACTCCATAAGATTTGACAACGTGAACTCTCTTTTATATTCTAAAATTTGGGTATAGGATTAGAAGTTTTGAGATATGAAAACCATCCTCCCTAAAACGATCTCCCTTTTTCTCTATTTTCGTGCGGAAATTAAGTATGGTACTTTACTCTTTGGAATTGAGATTTCTTGCCACGACTTGACTCGAAAGCGACTTTTGAATTTTACTTGAGTATTATTTCAATGATTAAGCGAGAAAGTCTCTTTACTTTGATTTGAACATGTGGCTTTCGAGCGTGGGTAACAAGAGGATATTTTCTTATTAATTTTGGTCGAGTACCTAGGTAACAGTGGTTGTGCATTCTCAGGTGGTCTCGTGGACGCCAAGGAGCTTGTCTGACATTTTGCTTTTGTCCTCGCTTTGCCTTGACTTTTGGTGAGTGTCAAGTGCATGTTCCTATTATTATGATTGAAATGATAATTGTAATAGTGCTATGTGATTCTTGTGATCTTGCCGAGGCGGGGGTGTACTTTATCGCCCTCGTTCTCTACCTCTTGAATGCTCGTTACTTGAAAAATGAATGTGTATGACTTGCACTTGTACTCAAACCTGTTTTAACTTGTGAGCACTGAGCGGTAGCATGTACCACACCCTATTCGGTGGGAGGTGTCTCTCATACCGACTCAGTACTATGACTGATTTTAAGTCGATTGGAGCATTGTTTCATCGACCACTCGTGCTTGTGGGGACGCCCAAACCCTTTGGCTAACCTCGTAACTCGAGCAGGCATGGGCTTGGTCAAGAAGCTTGGTGAACCTTCGAAAATATTATAGTTTGATCTTTTGAGATTTTACTTGGCATACTCGAATAGTATTGCCACCTAATGCGTGTTTGGTTTCGGATCCGAATGGGTGTTATGTTGGATGGAGGAAGTAAGTGGAGCGCTACGGTCATGTTACTTCTTGAGTTGACAGAGAGTCAATCCCAAATGGTTTGAATTGGTCTAGACGTGAAAATATCTCCTGAGAGCTCCTGTATCCTTCCATGTGTGTTTATTTCCTACTTGTGCACTTAAAAGAAAGTTCATGTTAAAGTTGCTTTCAAGTATGCTATTCATTTGATTGGTGCTACTTGCTTGCTTGCTTGATTTTCTTGGCCTCACTAAGTATTAGCTTATCCCTTTAAGTTTGTTTTCCTTAACAGGCTTTGGAGGTGGAAGTTGGAGATTTTAGACTAGCGGCTTTTGGTTGAACCTGGCATATCTTTTGTACGATATTGGAGACTTTTAAAGTGTAAATTTTATTATACTTTGGTGTTTTGGATTGTAATTGAAATGGTAACCTTGGGAGTTTTGGGACTTGTATATTCGATGTACTTCTCAATTCTAAGCAATGGTTGACTTGTGGTTCTGTACTAAGTTAGAACGAGTGCGTGAGTTCTGACGAGAGTTGGGCAAGCATCCCGCTGATACCCTAGAGTTCGCCCTAGGGAGAGGTGGGGGTGTCACATCCTATGAGCCATGTTTTGATCCCATGTGAGGGGTAGTTAGAAAACCACCTTGTTAGATGTTTTTATACT
This sequence comes from Coffea humblotiana, assembly GCA_023065735.1. NCBI lineage: Eukaryota > Viridiplantae > Streptophyta > Magnoliopsida > Gentianales > Rubiaceae > Coffea > Coffea humblotiana. The sequence continues at coordinate 20,161 of JACYVW010000103.1, forward strand.
TTTGGTGTGACAGTCCCACCTTCTCCTAGGGCGTACCCCCCCAAGGTTAGCGAGCTGCCTGCCTAGCTCTCGCCAGACCTACGGAGTCAAATCATACATAAACCCTACAAAACACAATAGAACCGCGAGGAAACGGACGATCAGAGTTTGAATGTACCAAGTTGAAAACATAATCATCAAGTCAGATGAAACAATGGAACTTTGATTAAACACTTCAATAGAAAACCACAACGCCGGCTGCCACGTCACAATCCGGCCAAAAGTTTGACGGATTTCCGGCCGGATTCAAGGCAGTAGCCTTTCCAATTTTTTTTCCAAAACCCCTGTCAATCCAGCCAAGTATCCGGCCAAGATTTGGCTGGATATACAGCTGGATTTCCTGCTTACTTTTCCCGCCAGAAATTTTTCTTTCCTCGTTCAAATCCCACACTCGCTCGAATCCCCAACAGACGAGTAAAGTTCATATAAACCCATAGAACGTACATTCACCAACAAATATATGAAGGAGACATGAACAAACACTTATATACATACGTTGGAACTTTACAAGTCAAAGTGTGATACTTGATCAAAGTACAATTAGGGTTTTCTCATACTGAGGAGTTTAACAAAAGAATATCTATCTCTAGCTCTACTCTTTTCTACAAAAATCATGATGCCAAAGTATTGTTCCCTGTAAGGAAACAGAGGTAACAGTGATGAGCTTTCGCCCAATGAGGTACCAAAGTACAAGCAGTCAAGAATCATGGAGCTTTACTTTTAATCAGTCAAATATACACACCAAATAAGGAATTGAGTAAACATTTCAAATAGAAAGGATACAGGTGGCTCTCAAGAGTCGAATTCCCATTGCTTCACCAGCGTTTGATCAGGTAGTAGTTGACATTCCATCAACTTTAAAGTAAAGTAACCAGTCCAGTAAAGCACCGCTTTACACCAAACTCCGTCCACCAAACATACCCCTTACCGGGCCCGAACGCCTCTACAGGAACAGTGGTGGTAATACTCGAGTATACCGGGAATCTAGAGTCCCCAATACCCAAAGATTCCCCAGGAATAGTCCCCATGGTTTTGTCAATTTTCCTCGACGAAACCCTTGCTGGCTCGATTCAATTGACTCCTCATGAGGTTGAGCTCAAGTTTTAACCGGAAGGTCGTCGGATATACCTCCAAATGACAACAGAGCAGGCACAGTAACAGATTCAAGTTTAAATAGTAAACAGGTAAATAAGCAAGAGAGAGACGAGTGTGATAAAGTACACTCTCGTCTCGTCCAGAATAAATAGATACTATAGTTATTCAAGTCAGGAATTGCAGGTACAAGTAATCAAGTAAGCAACAAGTTATGCAAGTGGTACATTCACCAGTTCAAGCAAAGATAACTTCAAAAGTTTTCGCCCAAAGTATGGCTTTAATCACCGAGAAACCCTAAAATAACCAAGACAAAACAATTATGGTTCCCACATCCACAAACCCAGTAAACGGAATGCATAAATGTGGCTCGACTGCAAGTCATATGCCTCTCCGAGTTAACTACTAATACAAGGAGATAAAATGTAACTTTTGAGTAAAAAGGGTAACAGTTGGTCATAGGGACATGAACAACCACAAAGCCCTTCATTTATCACCAAATAAAAGCTCCAAAAACCAACCACAATCAATCTCGTCATCCATCATAGATAGTTTCCTTACTCAAGTCTAAGCCTTAGATCACGAATATCATGTCAAGCAAAGGAAATTCTAAAATCATCAAGTTCCACTCACCGTTTGGTATTTTAGTCACAACTGAAGCTACACTTATCGGATTAAGGCACATTTTATGGCATTTCGAAGCTATGATATAGACCTACATTTCCTATGAAGACATAGACACCTAGTTCTTGAAATTTCAAGGTCAAAAATCGAAATTTCAGAGAAAACAGAAAACTGTCCGTGAAATAGGGCATTTGGGCAGTTAAGGGTATTTTAGTCATTTCACAGGATACAGTGCTCTGATTGAGCTGGAATGTTACTGGTAGATAGTTAACTCAATTTCCTACAACTTTAATGTTTTGAGTAAGAGCTGATTCGGCCTTTATCATGGACGAATATGCAGGTTAGGTTGGGTCCAAAAACAGGGCAGAATCATTCCTCAATGGAAACCCTAATCTGAAATTGATACACACAAACTGAAATATTTCGTAGGCAAGTAAAACTAGCATATAAAAGCTCAATATTACACATAACAAAACTATCAATCCAATTCTAATGGTCAAGCATCAAATAAGAGCAGAAAATGCACCATAAAACTGAAATTTCCCACATCACCACTTCAAGCCACCATATTTCTCATAAAACTACCTATTTTACAATCCTAAACCACAAGTATGCTAGTATTAGAAGTAAAAAGGGATTTCTAGGAAAAGTTACCTTGTAACCTCAAGAAAATGGTAGCTTAGTACTTCTTCCTCCAAAATAACTCCACCAAAACCTTTAATCCTCCTTAGTAAGCAACTTTTATGGAGTGGTTTGCAATTTTAACGGTTGGAACTCAAGATTTGAGCAAGAAATTGAAGTGGAAATGAACTCTCTCCCTTGGTTTTTCTCCTCACAAAATTCGGCCAAGACAAGATGCTTAGGGAAGGAATTTTGGTCAAATTTTTGTTTTAGTAAAGTAAGAAGGTCTTGGTCAAAAGTCCAACTCTCAATAGTCTCGCGACAAATGGCACCTTAAGGTTTTGTTCTAATCTCCTTGTCTTCCAAAGCTAATCTATCTAGCTAACCGCTAATTATCTCCTAACACCTTATAAAATAATATCCCGGCATACAAAACTTCACCTAGTAAACAAAATTTTTACCGTATTTACCGCACTAATGGGTCCCACGTCCATAATACACTTCAAAATTAACACGAACTAACTTATACCAGAAAAATGATTTAAAAACTATATTCACTTATAAAATGCCTAGAAAATTAAGGTAGTAAAATAAAATAAAGAAAATGCATGAAAAGAAATAGAATAAAATAATATAAAACAAGGAAATTTTACGGATCCTCACATTTGGGCATAGTTTTGTACATTGTGTTTTTGTTATGACCCCACCAATCTTTCTAATGGGATTGCTTTTGCTTGTATCTGATTGCTACTGTGTAACGTGTATGATAAGTTGTGTTAAATATATTTGACTTTTGACTTGTTTATACTTATTGTGACTTGTCCGTGCATCTATATATCTTTAATATTGTATTTGCACTTCAACCCTAGATTGATTAAAAACAAATGGAGGGTAGACGTAGTGGACGAGACCATGGGCGTGGATCTAGGTAACCCTTGAATGAAGGGGGTAATCGCGAACCAGTGTCTGAATAGAATCGTGAACCGGGGGTCGATCCTAACGCCCAAGTAGCCACAACTATCCAGCGCATGACCGATCTTTTAGCCCAAATAATGGATCGTTAGGGCCAAACCCTGTTAACCAACCCGAAAACCCAGGGAATTATGTGAATGGCGAGGATAGAGCCCTCGAACGATTTAAAAAATTCTCCCCACCAAAATTCCTTGGAGGACTAGACCCTGACGTGGCCGAGAGGTGGTTGGAGAAAATGATTGATATTTTCACAGCTTTGCATTATATTGAGGAGAGACAGGTGGCCTTTGCTGTCTTCCAGTTGGACGAAGTAGCCCGTTCTTGGTGCTACCCATTCTTTTGTCAATCCCAATTTTATGTGTGGAATTGATATGAAACTTGCTAGATTGTCATATGATTTAGAAGTTAGTACTCCTACGGGTAACCAAAGTTTTGATCACTAGTATAGCTTATAAGAATTGCGAAAATTTGGGTTGGAGAGAGAAAATTATTGGGGAATTTTATAAGTTTAGCCATTAAGGAGTACGATGTAATCTTGGATATGGATTGGTTAGCTCGATATGATGCTCAACTAGATTGTAAGAGAAAAGTGGTAGAATTCTGCATACTTGGGGAGACGACTTTAAGGCTAGATGTAAGGGGTAGATTAGCTCATCTGCACTAATATCGGGGATTCGAGTTAGAAAATTGTTGAGTAAAGAAGCGCAGGATTTTCTACCTTTTCTAATAAATACTTCGCCTGATAAGTTGAAGGTAGAAGATGTACCGATGGTAAAGGAATATCCAAATATGTTCCCTGATGAGTTAGTGACATTACCTCTGGAAAGAGAGATAGAATTTAAGATTGACTTGTTATCGAGGACATCACCTATCTCTAAAACTCCATATCAGATAGCACCTGTTGAATTAAGGAATTGAAGTTGCAGTTGCAAGATTTATTGGAGCGTGGGTTTATTCGAGAGAGCGGATCTCCATAGGGAGCTCCGGTACTCTTAGTTAAGAAGAAAGCCAGAAGTTTAAGGCTTTGTATAGACTATCGGGGGTTAAATGATGTGACAATTAAGAATAAATACCCTCTCCCACATATTGATGAATTGTTTGACCAGTTGGCAAGAAGTAGTGGTATTTTTGAAGTTAGACCTCCGACAAGGGTACTATCAACTGCGAATTAGGAAGGAAGATGTACTAAAAATTGCATTTAATTCTAGATAGGGACATTTTGAGTTTGCAATCATGCCCTTTGGATTGACCAATATCCCTGCCGCATTTATGGATTTGATGCATCGGATTTTTAAACCCTACTTAGATCGATTTGTAGTCGTGCTTATCGATGACATCCTGGTCTACTCGAAAACTCGAGAGGACCATGGGCAGCATTTGAGAATTGTATTGCAGATCTTAAAAGAACATCAGTTATACGCTAAATTTAGCAAATGTGAGTTTTGGTTGGAGAAAATCTCTTTCTTAGGGCATATGATTTCAAATGATAGTATCACCATAGATCCGGCAAAGGTAGAGGCAGTAACTGAATGGAATCAGTTAGAAAATTCCACTGAGATTCGTACCTTCTTAGGGTTGACAAGTTATTATCGTCGGTTTATTAAAGATTCCTCAAAACTTGTCGGTCCTTTAACCGAATTTAACGAAGAAGCATGGCCGTTTTATATGGGACACTCGATGTGAAACTAGTTTTCAGAAATTGAAAAAAATGTTGATTATGGCACCAGTTCTAACTCTACCTAATGAAAGGGACAGTTACACTGTCTTTACGAAAAATTTCAGTTTGTGTGTCTCAATTTCAGATTAGGGTTTCTAGTTAGGAATGATTCTGCCCTGTTTTTGGACCCAATCTGACCTACATATTCGTCCATACTAAAGGCCGAATCAGCTCTTGTTTAAAACATGAAATTGGTAGGAAATGGAGTTTAACTATCTACCTATAAAATTTTAGCTTGATCGGAGCACTGTATCTTGTGAAATGACTAAACTACCCTTGACTGCCCCAAATGCCCTATTTCACAGATAGTTTTCTGTTTTCTCTAAGATTTCGATTTTTGACCTTGAAAATGCAAGATCTGGGGTGTCGATATCTTCATAGAAAATGTAGGTCTATGTATTAGCTTCGAAACGCCATAAACTTGGCCTCAAACCGATAAGTGTAGCTTCAGTTGTGACTAAAATGTCAAAGGTGAGTGGAACTTGGTGACTTTAGAATTTCCTTTACTTGACGTGATTATTCGTTGATCTAGGGTTTGGACTTGAGCAAGGAAACTATCTATGATGGATGAGGAGCTTGATTGTGGTTGGTTTTTGGAGCTTTTATTTGGTAATATATGAAGGGCTTTGGGGTTATTCATGTTTTAGAACCAACCGTTACTTTTTCACCCCGAAACCACACTTTTGTATCTTTGCATTCGTAGTTCATTCGGATAGCCCTTACGACTCGTAGTCGAGTCTCAATTGTGCATTCCGTCTGTGGGAACCATAATTGTTTATCTTGGTTATTTTTAGGGTTTCTCGGTGATCAAAGCCCTACTTTGGATGAAAACTTTTGAAATTATCTTTACTTGAATTGGTGAGTGTACCACTCCCTTGATTTGTTGCTTAACTGGTTTATTTGTACTTGAAATCTGTTTAATCTGAATGAAACGAGAGTGTACCTTATCACACTCGTTCTCTTTCCTGTGTGACTGTTTACTGTATAAACTGGAATCTGTTACTGTGCTTGATCTGATACCGTTTGGAAATGTATCCAACGACCTTCTTGTTAAACCTGAGCTCAACCTCATGGGTAGTCTATTGAATCGAGTCAGCAAGGGCTTGGTCGAGGAAAATTGACAAACCATGGGGACTGTTCCTGGGGAATCTTTGGGTATTGGAGACTCTGAATTTCCGATATACTCGAGTATTACCACCCACTGTTACTGTTGAGGTGTTCGGGCCCGGTAAGGGGTATGTTTGGTGGACGGAATTTGGAGTTAAGTGGTGCACTACTGGACTGGTTACTGTACTTGAAAGTTGACGGATTGTCAACTACTACTTGATCAAGCTCTGGTGAAGAAAAGGGAATTTGGCTCTTGAGAGCCACCTGTATCCTTTAAAAGGGAATTTGGCTCTTGAGAGCCACCTGTATCCTTTCTATTTGAAGTGTTTATTCATGTCCTTGTCTAATGTGTATATTGCCTGATTAAAAGTGAAGTCCCATGATTCTTGATTGCTTGTTACTTGTGGTACCTCATTAAGCGTAAACTCACCCCTCCCGTTATCTTTGCTTTCCTTATAGGGTTCAAAATTTTAGGAACCGTGATTTTGAAGAAAAGAGTAGAGTTAGTGATAGACATCCCTCTTGATTATGCTCCTCGATACTGGCAATCCTAGTTGTACTTTGATCCCTTGTGAATAGTTCGACTTGTATGGCTCGTTGAGCTGTTGAACCTTCTAATGTATATATATCTAAGTGTTTAATCAATTGTTTCGATAGTGTTCATTTGAGATTGTACATGTATATGGTTATGTGAATTTTTTTGTATCCGTTGGTATCAGGCGAGTTCAGAACTTGAATATGGATGAAAAACATTTTTTTTGCGGGAAAATCCTGCAGAGAATCCGGCCGTATATCCGGCCGAAAACTAACCGAATATGTGGCCAGATTGGCAGAGCTTTTGGAAATTTTTTTTGGGTTGGCTACTGCCTTGAATCCGGTCGGCAATCCAGCCGGATATCCGACCAAGTTCTGGCCGGATTCTGACGTTGGCTGCTGTTCTTTTCGTTTTTCGTTGGAGCGTTTAACTGAAGTCTACGGTTCCGTATGGTATGGTAATCTTGTTTTCGGATTAGTAGTCGCCGATTGATTGTTTTCTTGTGGATCCATCGCGCGTTATGCAGGGTTTTGTATGATTTGACTCTGTAGTTCTGGCGAGAGTTGGGCAGGCGGTCCGCCAAACCCTTGGGTACGCCTTAAGGTGAGGTGGGGTCGTCACAAATCCTCGTCTTGAATGCCAGAAAGTGATTTTTGGAAATATTACGGTGAAATCCACTCTACTAGATTGAATCAAAGAGGCTCGGAAGAAAGATTTGGTGGTACAAAAGTGCATGGAAAATGTGCAAAAAGGGGAATTACCTGATTTCAATTTGAGTCTCGAGGAAATTTTGAGCTATTGGAACCAAGTAGTGGTGCCAAAGGATGAAACGTTGAAAAAGGAAATTTTGGAGAAAACTCATCGGTCTAAGTATATGATCCATCCGGGGTAGTAGTAAAATGTATCAGGATTTAAGAGGGTTATATTGGTGGAATAACATGAAAAACGAAATTGCTCAATATGTTCAAACTTGCCTTATCTGTCAACAAGTTAAAGCCGAACACCAAAAACCCTCTAGTTTGTTACAACCACTTGAGATACCTGAATGGAAGTGGAAAAACATTATAATGGACTTGTCTCAGGTTTGCCACGGACACAGAGAAGCCACGATGCCGTTTGGGTAATCGTTGATCGATTAACCAAATCGGCCCATTTCTTGCCCGTGAACATGAAGTATTCTATGGAAAAGTTGGCTCAATTGTATATGGATGAAATTGTGAGATTGCATCGAGTCCTAATGAGTATAGTCTCAGACAGAGATCATCTATTCATATCTCGATTTTGGCAAAAGTTGCAAGAAACCTTCGGAACCAAACTAAACCTTAGTACTACATACCACCCTCAGACAAATGGACAATCAGAAAGAACCATTCAAACCCTCGAGAAATATGTTATGGACATGTATTTTGGATTTTTGGAGGTAGTTGGGGGCCAGCACATGACGTTGGTAGAGTTTTCCCTACAATAACAGCTATCATTCATCTATTCAAATGGTACCATACGAAACTCTTTACAGAAGAAATGCCGATCACCGGTTTACTAGGATGAAGTAGGGGAAAAGAAAATTTTAGATCCAACAACAGTGTCATGGATTGAGGATGCACATGAAAAGATCAAACGAATATGCTAGAGACTACAAACAGCTCAAAAATCGGTAAAAGAGTTATGCGGACAATCGAAGGAAGGATTTGGAGTTCGAAGTTGGAGATCCTGTATTTCTTAAGATCACTCCATTTTCAAGTGTCATGACAGGTAAAGGAAAGAACTTCAACCAAGATTTTGTGGGATCCTTCAAAAATTCTCCAACGAGTTGGAAAAGTGGCATGCTAACTCGAACTACCACCGAGTTTGTCCAGAATTCATGACGTCTTCCATGTCTCGATGTTAAAGAAGTACCATCCTGATCCGACTCACATCTTACAACCAGAAGAAATTAAAATAGATGAGTCTCTCACCTATGAGGAGAACCCCATGCAGTTGCTCGACCGAAAGATTAAGAAATTAAGAATCAAACAAATTCCCTTGGTGAAGATCTTGAGGAGAAATCATGGGTAGAAGAGGCAACCTAGGAGGTGAAGAAAGAAATGCAAAAGAAATACCCTGAGCTATTTATTAATCAAGGTGAGAAATTTCGTTCGAGGACGAAATTTTTAAGGGGGAGAGAGTGTAAGGACCCGAAAAAATTTCTTATTTTATATTATATTATTTCATTTTTTCGAATACATTTTCTTTACTTTACTTTATTACCCTAATTTCCTAGATATTTTTTATAAGTGAGACAAGTTTTAAATCATTTTCCTTGTATAAATTAGTTCATGTTAATTTCGAAATGCATTATGAAGTGGGACCCGCTAATGCGGCCAAGTGCGATAAATTTTTGAAGAATAGTAGGAGTTTTGCATAAAGAGATAATTATTTTATAAGGTGCTAAGGGATAATTAGAGGTTAACTAGATAGTTTAGTCTTTGGAGGACAAAAAGATGAGGATGCACCTTAGTGAGCCAAGTGTCGCGAGATCTTTGTAGTCTTGACTTTGACCACAACCTTTCTTAACCTTTACTAAAACCAAATTTGACCAAAATTCCTTCCATTTTCCCCTAGCTTTGGCTGAGCCATTGAGAGAAAAAAAGGGAAAGAAAACTCCATTTTCAACCTCAAATTTCTTACTTGAATCTTGAGTTTGACCATTAATTTTGCAAACTACACCACAAAAAGTGATATCCAAGGAAGACCAAAGGCTTTAGTGGAGAGATTTTTTGGAGAGAAGTACTTGGTTTCCATTTTTTTTTGGGGGTTTCAAGGTAACTTTGGCAAGAGACCCTTTTTACTTCTAATATTTGCATACTAGTGGTTTTAGAGTTGGATTTTGGTAGTTTTCATAAGAAAATTCATGGTTTGAAGTGGTGATTTGAAAAATCTAGCTTTTATGGTGAAATTTCAACCCTTATATGATGCTTGAATTTGGCCATCATTTGATAGTTTTGTCATGTGATTTATCTAACTTTTATATGTTAGTTTGGCTTGCTTAAAGAAAATTTCAGCTTAGGGTTTCCAAAAATTCAGCTTTATTGTTGTTGATATTTGAGTTATAAATCTGCTATATTTGGATGGTTTTGTGGCCTTAAACAAGTATTATTTATAGCTTATGACTTGTGGTTGTTGATTGAGGTTGAATAGAGATGAAATTTGGTGTTGAATTTGGATGGAAAAGTAAAGAAAACAAGGGGAAGTGCTGCTGAAATTTTTACTACTTCCTTTCTTGTGAAATAGGTGAGATAAGAGGGATTATTTTGGGTTGGTTTAGACTTAGGTTACATGTGATTTCTTGTGTGCGCTTTGATGGTAGCGTATAAGCTGAAATTTTTGATAAAATCATGTGAAAAGTAAGAGAAAAAGTGATGGTTCCTTCTAGTATACTTTCTAGTTGCAATTGTTTCACTTCAAGTTTGAGGTTGGTTGTCTTCTTAGCTATTTCTTGCAGGAAATTCCAGCCATGAATTGAAATGAAGGACTCTTTGTTTATTCATGTTCTTAGGTCCAAATATCACGACCCCACCTCGCTCTAGGGCGTACCCCAGGGTTTTAGTGGATCGCCTGCCCAACTTTCGCCAGGACTCACTCACTCACTTCAAGAAAACAAGTTACAACCTCAAAAGTAAAGGAAACAGCAGTTCCCAAGCTTGGAACGTACATGTACATTCATTTCTATCTCAACCATTCCTACATATCTGAATATAACAAAAGATTCAAGTTCTAGTTGTACTTCTAACTCTAATCGAGCACTAGCGCTAGAAGAATTACAAAAGTTAAAAGTCTAGACCAAACTAGCCTTTCCACCTTCACGCCTATGCTCGTACCCCCTGTAAGGAAAAACAAAAACTAATAGGAGTGAGGCAAAACTCAGTGAGGTTCCACAACTTCATGCAGACCCAAGTAGCAAGTTGGTTATTATGTTAAAACTGAAATATCAAAGTAGCGAGCATAAAAGTTCGTGAAATTAAACAATAACGCTACAAGTAACAAATTGACTAAATATACAACATTTCAAAGTATAAGAATACAGATGGCTTTCAAGAGCCAAATTCCCGTTGCATTATTTGATCCAAAATCCATTGACACTCCTGGCCAACGTTTAAAGAAGCAAAATCATGACCGTAAATCTCCACTTTACACCAATTTCCATCCACCAATCAACCCACCTACCGGGGTCCGAACTCCAAATTAAGAGTGATGGTAATACTCGAGTATACCGAATCCAGTGGACCATATCCAAAGGATTACACAATAAACAATAAACAGTACCTATGGTTTGCCAGTCTCATCGACCAAGCCCTTACTGGCTCGATTCGACTGACTAACCAATAGGTGAGGATCCCAGGTAGTATTCAAGTTGTACACATGTATATCAAGTTCAATAATTAATGAGTAAACAGTAAGAAATCACATTAGGGCAAGTGCGATAAAGTACACCCTTGCCCGTCCAAACAAGTCAAGTATTTCTTTCAAATATCAAGTTCAATCATGCACTTGGAAACACTCACCAAAGACTTATTGCTTTTCAAAACCACGCTCAAGTTCAACTCCCTGCTGGAGTCCAAATCTGCAATAAAATACCGTTTAACAGTTTGAAATCAATTAGGGTTCAAAATATAGGAGTTTCGCTTAAAGAAAATCAAATAAATAAAACTTCGTTTAAGTAGTACTCATTTTACTTATCAAACCCTAGAAAATTCATGCTTGCTTATTTGGTTTCGATAAAGAAGCGATTTAAAATGTTTAAGTTCGTAACTGGCGGAAGAAAACTATAAAATCGTGTTTATAGTGGTCATTACTTTGTTTTTGAGAAATATACGCTTTGAGCAAAAAATTTAGCTTATAAGTCACCCACACGGTCAACTTAAGTATCTCTACATAAACTAAGTCCCAAATCAAACCCAAAATCACATCCCTATTTCCATTTTACTCACTTATCACACGAAAGAAAAACCGGGCAGCGTTTCCTTTGGTGTTTACCTAATTTTTTCAGCCATTTTCAAGGCTTCATTTTCTTCTCAAATCAAGCCCAACTCAATCACCACAAGTAAACATACAAAGGTAGTTCTTAATATAGGCCCAAAACCATCCAATTGTAGCTCATTTCAAGCAAATAATCATCCAATATCAAAGCTGAAAATTTCTTAGCAAAGTTGGAAATTCTTCTTTAACACTAAAAAGTTCACAATCATGCTACTAATCACCTCACAAATTCCAGTATCCAAGGCTCCATTACCAACACAAGATAGTTGAACAACATAAATCAAGACTAAAATGGCAAAAATCTAGCTGAAAATCCACTAATCTACACCAAAACTAGAAGATCATCCATAATATTCCAAGATTCAAGCAATCTACACCATATTTAGCTAGAATAAGAAAGAGAAAGGAAGTTGATAAGCCTTATACCTTCCAATACTTCTTGAAAAGTGAAGAACCAAGCATATTTTTCCAAGAAAATTCACCACTCCAAGCTTCCTAACACCCTTGGTGCAAGTTTAATCGGTTTAGATTTTGTGATTCAACTCAAACAAGGCAAATCAAGATTGTAGTGGAGGTTTCTTCTCTCTTTTTTTTCTCTCCCTAAGTTTGGCCACCATGAAGAAATAATGAGGGAATGTTAGCCAAAACTGAAAGATAAGAAGAAAGAATTTGGCTTGGTCAAACTTTCCTTTGATTGCCAACACTTGGCAACCTTGCTTTTCTTTTCTTTTTTTTTTCTCTTTCTCACCTCTTCCTTGGTCAAAGATTTTGGCTGGTTTAGGGTTTAATTTAGGGCTGATTTAGATGAAATAAAAATAAGGAGATTAGGGTAAGAAAAGTAGTGGTCAAGTGGTGTACTCAATCTGTAACAAACGGGTGCACGTCGGTTCAAGCCTATTTTCCTTAATTCTTTCGTACTTGTGTTTTAACTTATGATTCACTAAGTTATTCTTAGCACTTCTAATCACACCCTTCCTCTTACTTAATACTCGCTCTTATCCATCAAATTTTAAAACACACACCTCACCAAGTGATCACACTACCAAAATACGCAAAAACCCTAATTTGCTCTAATTATAAAAGTAAAAGTAAAACTCTCGATTCTATTATATATTACAACTATTGAGAGAGTAAAATTAGTAGAAAAAGCAATTTATGAATTTAACTTATTCCAAAATTAAGAGAATTATAAGGAAAATATAGGTGGATTTCCAAGTCCTCACACCAAATGTTTTCTTTCACTCCAAAATCACATTTGCACCTTTGCACTAGTAGTTAACTTGGATAGGCATACGACTCATAGTCGAGCCTAAATTGTGAATTCCGTTCACTTGGTTTTGGATATGGGGACCATAATTATTTTACCTTGATTGTTCTTCGGGCTTGTCGGTGATCAAGGGCATAATTCTGAAGGAAACTTTTGACGTTATTTTTGCTTGAACTGGTGAGTGTACCATTCACATGACTTGATGCTTAACTGATTTACTTGTGCTTGCAATTTATGACTGAATGACTGTGACTTAGTTTATCTTAGACGAGACGAGGGTGTACTTTATCACACTCGTTCCCTTGACTATTTGCCTGGTTTACTTATGCAATTTGGATCTGTTACTTGTGCATGAGTTGATGTCATTTGGAGGTTAATATCCAACGACCTTACTGTGAAATTGAAGCTCAAACCTCATTTGATAGTCAATCGAATCGAGCCAACAAGGGTTTGGTCGAGATAGAATGACGAACCATGGGGAAACTGTTACTGATTCACTGAATACTTCTGATAACTGGTATACTCGAGTATTACCACCACTGTTTCTGTTTGGTGTTCGGGTCTGGTAAGGGGTATGTTTGGTGGACGGAAATTGGTGTAAAGTGGTGATCTACGGTCATGGTTTTGCTTCTTTAAACGTTGACAGAGTGTCAACAAGTTTGGATCAAGTTAATACGACGAAGAATTTGGCTCTTGAGAGCCATCTGTTTCCTTTTACTTGAATTACTTTGTCTAAGTGGTGGTGTATACTTATATTTTTATTTGATACTTATATGTGATCGATTAAAATTGTAATTGTGCGACTCTTGGCTACGTGACCCTTTTGGTACCTCATTAGGCGAAAACTCACCCTGTTACCTTTATTTTCCTTACAAGGGGCAAAATTTTGGGAGCGTAAGCTAGTTATAGTTTGTTTTGTTTAAACTCCTCTGTATTGGTAAACCTCGCATGTATTTGTATGAGTTTGGATACTTTGGCTTGTACTTTAAGTTGAATCGTTAGAGACTCCATTGTATATAGTATGGTTTAATTAATCGAAATTAAATTGCGCATTTTGGTATGGTAAATGTGAATTTTGGCTTAGTAGTCCTGACGAGAAAGCAAGTTAAAGCAAGTAAATCTAAACTACAATCATGAAATTAAATGAAAAAAATGACAATAAAAAACTCCTAAGGGTATGAAATTCCTTACTACCCTTACAAGTGAAATTAACAGTTAATTGAATGTTATTATCTTGGCTAAGCATGGCAAAATTCCCTAATACAAATTGTTTACTTCACACTAAATTTTAAAAACCTAAATACCTCATTTTTCGATAAAAGATACAAATTGAAATTAAATAGGGGATATTAATACCTAAATAAGGGATATTAGGTGTCAATACCATAAGGAAGATTGTCAATTACCAATGATTTTCAAACTCCTTTATTATTTAGACGACCACAAGTTAAATCAAGTAAATCTAAGATACAAGCATGAAAGCAAATGAAGTAAAAATGACAATAAAAAGCACTTAGGACTATTAAATTCCTTACTACTTTTATAAGTGAAATTTTTTTTCCTTGAAATGCTTATTTATTGATGAAAAGATAAACCAGAATTACAAAATTTTCCACCACGCACTATCGCATTCTCTCCCCCTTTTATCCTCCTAACAGATGACATGCCTAGTCTATCTAGTCGGATCTCCCCCCTTGCCAACTTTGGGAACATGCTTATGTGATCATAGGTAATACAAATATGTTGCTGATAAGAGACACCCACATTAGCCAAAATATTCGCCACTCGGTTAGCTTCTCTGAAGCAATGAGAAAACCTCGCCACATCTTCTACTAGTTTCCAGAGCTGCTCTATCTCGCTTCGAATCTACCATGGGCACCGAAAGCGTTGTTGAAGAATCCCCACCAATACCTGAGAATCCGATTGAATCTCAACATTGACGAATCCATTCTCTACGCACAGCCGAAGCCCAGTTAACATTGCCAGATGTGACAGTCTTACTTTCCCCAAAGACGAACCAGAGGGGTCAGCGGACTGCTTGCCCAACTCTCGTCAGGATTCACTACAATCCATAGCAAGAATTACTTGAAATTTCTAAACTAACCAAAATAATATTCATTACACCTCAAAATAATATTTACATATATCCAAAAGCTATTACATAGGTTCGCGTACAAAAGATTTATCATTCGGCGTCTATCTTAATTACAACCCAAAAATATATACACTACAGTCATTTCTACTAAAATAAAAACTTAAACTCTCTCAAAATATTCCAGCAGAATTCTTGAGCACTCTCGAATCCGAATCTGCTTAAGGAAAACAAAACGTGGGATAAGCTTACGCCCAGTGAGCATTCCAGGTAAACAGGCAAAATAAGAGAATAACACAATTTAACATGTAAACACATTTTTCCAAGTAATATAGGTTCAAATAAATGGATACTCAACTTTAGAAACTGGTAGTGGAGCAATTAATTGAAATAGGAATCTTTCAATGTAAAATACTTGATAAACAATAACATTCATGCGTGCATTCAATCATTCGTTCAAGTAAATACAAGGAGAAATAATAATTTAAACATTAAAAGGATACGGGGCTCACAGGGAGCAACATTTACCTTACAACTGCCAATAAACAATCCCCTACATTTTACCACCTTATGTCCTCCGAAAGATCAACAATCCCCTCATTTAACATTCACCTTATGCCCTCCAAAAAATCAACAATCCTCTTATTTAACATTAAACATTAAACATTGTACTCAAGGCCTTTCGGCAAAGAGTTTTGAGCTTTGCACTTAACATTGGTAAGTTATAAATCCAAAGCTGTCCAGCTGATCCGACCTCGCAAATGGCGGGTCTCGGATAGGGTGCCAGCATAGGATTAAACTCAGTGCAGCCGATGCGATAAAGTACACATCAGCGTACATTCTTTCACATTTATCACACATTCATGCAATGTGAACATGTGCTCATAGCAAATTAACAAGACAAGAAAATCACAACAGTCATTCACTTATTAGCATGTCATTCAAAGGAGAGCACTTAAACAAATAATAGCATTTTCTCAAGTCATGCATAATCAAATAACATGTATTGGAACACTCACCAATCAATTGCAACCCTTCACTTTAACCCCGGTTCGGCCTCTTGAATTCTCTCGAGTCCTGTGGTCATATACTATATTAAAATACTAGCAATATGTGAGGACCCAAAATTCTTGTTATTTTACTTCAATTTGACCTAGTTGCACCTTATTTGTTTGATTAATTAATGATTTGAATGATTTTTGCATCTGCATAAATTTTAGAACTATTGCATGTGAAGTGCGTGAGTGGCACGAACGCGACTTTTAGCGAGTTATTTGAGGGCATTAGTGAAAAAGGAATTGAGGAAGAAGATTATTAAGATTTTGGTAAGAAGATAATTGGAGCAAAACACCACAAGATTTTATTTAGTGGCACCACTATTCAAGAAGTCAACTCTTCAAGAAGGCTTTCTTGCCTTTCTTTCCTTTCATTTCTTTCTTTCATTTGAACCACAAGAGAGAGAAATAGAGAGAGAGAGCAAAAGAGAGGAAAGAAAAGCTTGATTTTCATTCAAAATTTTCACTTCCAAGCCAAGATCTTCACTACCTATTTACATTCTTGAGTAAGCTTGAAGATTAGAGCTTCTAGGAGAAGATTCTTGCTTTTTTCTTGGACCAGTCTTGCCAGGGTTAAAGCTTTGGGAGAGGTAAGTGGATGAGCTACTCAAATCTTTTACATTTCAAGTGGATTTAGGTTAAATCTTGGATCCATGGTGGATTTGAAATTTTTATGGAAGTTTTGGTACTAGAAGGTTGATAGTCTCTTGTATGTTTGAATCTTGAAAATTTTGGCCAAGAATTTGTGGATTGTTGTTTCTTGATATCCAAGGGTTAATGATTGATGAAACCCTTGAGGATTTGAGTTATATTTCTAGTGATTTGTTGGTAAAAATCAAACAAATTTCTATGTCCACCAAGTGTTTGATCTTTTGTCAAGGGTTGTTTATGTGCAAATTTTCATGGTTTTTCTTACTAACAATCTTGGCTATATATTGTTTGATATGTTCATGGATTTGTTATGGGAAAATTGGGAAGATTTGATGGAAAAATGTTTGGAAAATTCTTGTGGGAAAATTCTGCCTTTGCTGTCCAAAACAGGGAAAGATATTCCAACCTTGATTTCCACTTTTTCTTAATAATTTTGGGCAAGTTCTTGTTCAAGAAACTTGTTAATATATCACTCTTTACTTGTATGTTGAATTTGAACCAAAACTATGAATTGCTTCCTTGTTTTCTTGTTGGAAAGTTTGCAAAATGGACTGAAACTCAGAGAGCATTTTCAGTCAACTTGTCATATTTTCTAGTATTAATTGAAAACGAATTAGAGTCTAAATTTTATACCATGGAAAGCCCTTTGAGTCTAGTTTCAAACGCAATCAACGGCATTCAATTTCGATTTTTCTACATTGAGTTATAGCCGTTTTCCCGAGACTGCTCAAAAATGCCCTGATATGACGCGACAGCTTTCTTGTGCCTCTATGATTGCTATTTTTGACCACGAAAATGCATGAACTGTGTGACAACCCCACCTCCCCATAGGGCGTACCCAAGGGTTTGGCAGACCGCCTACCTAACTCTCGCCAGGACTCACTCACTAATGTTCTTAAAATAGCCGTTCAAGTTTCGAAATTAACATAAAAGTTCCATTTCTAACCAACCATTCAAACTTAATTTACAATCCAAGAGTAAAACATAGGATTACATTTCTAAAGATTTTAAATACATCTCATCTACAAAAGTACAAGTACGAGAGATTATATGCACTAGTTCACAGCTACTTGCTCCAACCTCCACCCCTATTAAGAAAACAAACTAATGGGATGAGCTAAAAGTTCAGTGAGGTTCCCAAACAAGCAAACAAGCAGGTAAACACAGGAACATTTACACTTAGCACTTTGCACACTTGGCACAGTAATAAGCAGTCATTCAAAAATCAATTATTCATTCATTTAAAGGATACATGCTCACTTGGAGCCATTCATTCAATTCATTCATTCGCCAACCATTTTCCTTATCCCTCCGACATTAGAAAACATTTGCAAGTGAAAACTCCTTCAGTGTTCATGTTATTCATTCATTAATTTCATTGTATTGAATTCACTGGCCAGTTCCCCACCAGATTTCGTGGTAATACTCGAGTATATCAAATATTGTCCCCGGGTCACCATCCGTCCGACCGAGTCCGCTTCTTACTCGAGTCGACTGGCAACGAAGGGTAAGGGTCCAGTTCATCCAAAAGACTTACATTCATGCACAAGTAGTATTCAATAATTGAAAATTCACTTTTGCTTGGGTCGAGTGCGATAAAGTACACATTTGCCCATCGAAAATCCATTTAGCAATCATTGGAAGCATTTAACATTCCGGCAACATTCACAACATTTCACATAGTCATTTAAAGCATACACATGCAAGGAACACTCACCTTTTAAAGTAGACCAAAGCTAAACGTTCGACTCCAGGTCGTGCTCGTTCCCACCGTTAAACCCTAAAAGTAACCAAGACAAGATGTCATGGTCCAATTATTCAAAACTTAGGTTAATAAGGTGCTCACTTTACCCTTAATCATGAGCCACACGCCTATCCAAAATCGGCCTCTCAAAACACAAAACTCAAAGACAAACTTGAAAGCCAATCAAAGAATGTCCAAGTGCATTCTGGGGCTATGAAGTACACTTGTTTAAGGCCAGAAAACCATCCAAAATCACACAAATTAAAGTTTAAGATCTAGAAAAGTTTTCTCAAAGTTTTTCAAGTTCCGCTCAATTCATTTGAAAACATTTTCCAGCTTTGGTGACATTCTTCCAAAATGTATAACTTGAGTTCCGTAGGTCAAAAAATCACAAAACTTACACTATTAGAAAATAGACTTGAAGTACTAATAGACTTTAGAAGACATCTTCATGAAATTCAACTCATAGGTTAGTCAAAATTTCAATTTAAAATCACTGCTGCCTCATGTGCAAAACAGAACAGTCATGGTTTTTCAAGAAACTTTGTAAATTTGCAGGTATTTATAGGGGTTGAACCAACCCCTGATTTTTGCACGGTTAAAACAACTATGAGTCTATTTTCAAAAGAAACAAACGGAACTCAATTTGGATCTTTCTACACCAAAATATAACAAATTTCCCAAGACTGCTCAAAGTTTCCTGTGGGAAAACTTTTCAGCAGCACTTCCCCTTATTTTCCCTAATTTTCCAGCCATTTTCAAGGCTTCATTCTCACTAAAAAACAGCCTCAAATCAAGCATATACATACCAGGCCACTAACTCACTAAATCAAGCATATACATAGCATATAACTATTACATACTCAAGTTGAAAAAATTAAACCCTAGGCTAGAATTCCACAACTAAAGCTGGAAAATCCTATTTTGAAGCTAAAATTTCATACCAAAGCTAGAAATCTTCATATCCAAACTTTCATATCCAAATCAAAGTTAGAAACTCCCAATTCATGGCTGGAAAATATAAATAAAAGCTGAAAAATTCCAACAACATCACAAATCCATGAAACTAGCCACAAAACTTCCATATTCAAGTCATATGCCCACTTAAATGCAAGATTAAAGGGAAAAAGTAGTTCCTTACCAATATTACCTTCAATTCCTAAGGAGAGTAGCAAATCACAGCTTTCTTCCCTCAAAATCATACCACACCAAGTTTCTTCCTTCCTTGTTGCAACCTTCTATGGATGGATTTAGGGTTAAGGTTGATTTCCCCACCAAATCAAGATGGAACTTGGAGAAATTTTCTCTCTTTTCTTCCTTAAGAGGGTCGGCCAAGAGGAGCAAGCAAGTGATGGAATTTTCTTCAATTTTCAAGATAAAGGCAAAGGATAGTCTCGGTCAAAGTTGGGTTGGATGGTTGACAAGTGTCAATATCAAGTTCCGTTCCTATCTCTTTGTCTCTCTTGTGTTTCTTATAACTAATCTATCTTGTGTTCCTTTAATACACTCTTAACACTTTTAATCACATAACTCTTCTAGTACCACACTTGTTCTCGCCCACCAAATGTAACACACATATCTCACTAGTCGGTCAAACTACCTTAATACTCTATAAAACTTAATATACACTAAAATATAAAAAAGGAAGTAATAAAAATCTTAACTTAACCTTTAAAATCACTATCATATTAAAACTAGCAAATAAGCAAGTAAATTTAAAGGAAATATAAATTAATCTTTCAAAAATAGGAGAAAATTTAAAATATTTTTTTTTCGGGTCCTCACAAACTGAATTTCGATGTCTTCATAAGAAATGTAGATCTATGTTTTAGTTTCGAAACGCCATAAAATTCATCTCAATCCGATAAGTGTACCTCCAGTTATGATCAAAATGCTGAGAAGTGTCAAAGCTGTCACTTTGATTCTTCTCCTTTGCACTCTTTCCTTCACTTTTCTTTGTTCAATTTAACATTTTTCACTCCATATTATACTTGAACCATTGACCTAACATGTACATGGATTTTCCCTTTGAATTGAGATTGAAAACATGTGTTTTTGGAAGACTTGTAGGGATGTAAAAATATGAAAATCTTGAGGAACATCTTGGGACTTCTATGTTGGGACTTGGGAGTAGTTTTGATTAAATGGTGGTTTGGAGTAGTGAATCTCATTGTACTCTAATTACTTGGTTCTAGAACTTGGAAGTGAACACAAGATTTGCACCCGAGGCGGACGTTTTGAGCTTTGCTTTATCTGGTGAGTGTCAAGTGCATGTTTCTTGATATCTTGATTTGAATGATATCACGTGTTATGTGCTGAATTCTAAACTGGATGAGGCAAGAATGTACTTTATCGCACTCGTCCTCCCCTTCTTGAATAATCTTTGTACTCGCTTGAATTTGATTGACCTGTACTTGTATTTGTGTTTGTGCTTGACTTGTAAGTGCTGAGCAGCAGCATGTACCACACTCAATCCGAATGGGAGGTAACTCTCATCCCGTCTCAGTACCTCTATCTTGATTAAGTCGATTGGAGTGTTATCTCATCGACCATACTTGTTCTTGCTTGGGTATACTCGAGTATTACCACCCTTATTTCTGTTTGACGTGCGGGCCCGGTAGGGGGTGAAACGATGGATGGGGATTCGTGTCAAGTGAATTCTACAGACTTGTTATTTGCGTGGTTGACGGAGTGTCCAACAAAAGAAAATGATATCCAAGATCATGAAATGGCAAGCTTGTGGCTTAGCTCCTGAGAGTTCCTGTATCCTTTTAATGAACGTGTTTTAGTCCTTTTGTGACTTTACGTGGAACTATTGTTGTTATTTGGTGCATGTACCACTTGAGTTGAATTATGGTACTTGTTTTACTTGCTTGCTTCTTTCCTTGGCCTCACTGAACGTTAGTTCATGTCCTTTTAGTTTGTTTTCCTTAGCAGGCGTTGGCAACGTGGAAGCGGGGAAATAGACAGTTCGAGAGTTGGCGTCTAACTTTAAGTAACTTGCCATCCTAGTTGTACTTGGTGATTTGATTAGACGATTTAGATTTTATCCGTTTGATTATATGTATAAGTAGCAATAACTCGGAATATTAGATGGTCTGTAATGTTTAACCATGAAGTTTTGATACTTACTTTGGCATTAATACTATTGGAGTTTTAGAATTGTTATTATTCTCTGAAATTCGTGAGTGAGTTCCGGCGAGAGTTGGGCAGGCGGTCCACCAAACCTTTGGGTACGCTCTAGGGAAAGGTGGGGACAAAGCTAAAATACATGAAGAAATTGAGGTTTCAAAACTTCATTTAGAAAATGCATCAATTTACAAGTTTTATGCCCGTATAACCTATCAAAATATAAATATTTTCTTGTTACAATCGAAGAGAAAACCTCATGTGCTTACTAAATCAACGTTGCAAAAGTCATTTGGAGTACAAGAGCTTCGATTTTAGTCGAACGTTTGAAGAAATTAGAGCAAGACTTTCAAAATACAAAATTGGAAATTGTCTGACCTAAAATAATTTGAAGAAACTCATTTCCTTTCATTTAAAACGCAATTCCACTCAAAATGGTTTAACAACTCCAACTTAAAGTTGGAAATGGAAGCAAGAACAAGTTTAGAAAACAGAATTTTCTCCAATTTTGCGCGACACTGTTTGAAAAATCGTATCGCAAGATTCTTAAGTCCAAAATTTATAAACTCTATACCGTTGGAAAATAGACTCAAAGGACTACAATTTTCCAGAATACATATTTGTAAGATTCTGTCCATAAATCAGTCAAATTCCTGTCTCGATTTACTGCTTCATCAAGTAGAAAAACAGAGCAGGGTGTGAAAATTCAGTCAACTTTGGAAAATCATAGATATTTGATAAAAATTCTGAAATTTTCACGGTAGAATGCACTCTAAATCTAATTTCAAACACAACAAGTAAAACTTAATTTGGAATTTTTAACACCAAGATATAATAGATTTACCAAGACTGCTCAGAATCTCCTGCGCGAAAATTTCCAGCAACACTTCCCCTTGTTTTCTTAACTTTACTCCAACAAAACTACTATTCAAACACACATACATAACATCCACTTCTAGGGTAAGGTTAAACCAAGTTCCTTGAGCACAAATCTCACCAAAACAGCACAAAAATCCTCACAAAATTGAAGCTAAAAATTCGGCCAGCCCAAACATAAATTCCAACTTGTGATTGTTCAATTTTTTACTTCATGTGTACCAAGTTAACTAAGTTTACTTTAACCATGATTCTCATGCTAACACAACCAAGAAAATCTAAAGAAATCGTCACCTAATAACACCTAACCATACATCAAACGCATAGAAGGCCATAAACATAAACCGATAATCAAGCTTCAAAAACAAGAACCCAAGCCAAGCCATCAACAACTCAAGTATCTAGGTTATCTAAGCACCTTTAATTACATGCATACCCTACTAATTAAAGCATTAAAATTCATGATTTAAGGTTTACCTCAAACTCTTCAAGCTTTGCAAGTTGCACCAAGAACAACAAGAATCACCTCTCAAGTAGCAAGCCAAGGTTGGGTGGAATCTAGTTGAACTTCCTCTTGAATCTTGCACTAATTTTCCCAAGAACTGAACTTAGGATATTTGTGAAGTTTTTTCTCTCCAATTTCCTCTCCAATTTTCGCCCAAGAAGCAAAAGATGATGGTTTGATTTTGGTCAAATTTTGCTTTATTAAAGCTAAGAAAGGTTGTGGTCAAAGTCAATGGTCCAAGGGTTTATGACAAATGTCCTTCCAAGGCTAATACTCATCTCTTTTGTCTTCCAATCATTAAAATATCTTGTCAACCTCTAATTATTCCTTAATACCTTATAAAATAATATCCCTTTGATCTTCAAAAATTTAACGTATACATCTCACTAGTGGGTTCCACTTTCATAATGCATTACAAACTTAACATGTACTAACTTATACAAGGAAAAATAATTTAAAAACTTGACTCACTTGTAAAAATATCTAGGAAATAAAGGCAATACGGTAAAAGTAACGAAAATGTATTCGAAAAAATAAAATAAAATAAGGAAATTTTTTGAGTCCGTCACACCAGAGCTTCCGCGTACAAACTTGATCTTCTCCAAAAGAACGCCAAGAAAGCCAATATAGGCCGTCCTGATGAACCCCACCGCCACTCCATCCTAAATTGCTCTTGGAACCACCCGTCCATATTCAGCGTTAAAACCTCCTATCTCCTTTGCCTTCCACCGCACAAGCTGAAATCTAAAGCTGCCGGCTTGTTGACCAGACCATTCATACAGATGAGGGAATGAGACCACTCCAAGCCTCTGATTAAAGTGAATTTCCCATCCCTGACATAATCTCAGAGATAATGGCTTGGCAAATAGTAGTCGGGTGCATCAGGGGCCCTTCAAACACCGCTTTAATTCCTCGCCCTCCAAATGTGTCAACAAATGAAGCTAGGCAACATCGTGAAAATGAGGCACCTTTTCTCTGACCTCGGAGATGACATCCACCGAGCCACTACTCGAGCTCGCAGTGATGACCCTACATACGTGAGACCACACATGCTAGTAAAATAATTCCATACTTCCTTCGCAATCTGTCACTCCGAAAAGACATGCTCCAACGTCTCGCTTGCTCCATCATGACAGCATAAACATTTCGATAGTATCTGAAATCCCATCTTACATAAAAAGTCAGGTAGTGGCAGTCTTCCAAGCAACAAGCGCAACATGAAGAAGGATACTTTCGACGGGATACGCCAATGCCTGATCTGAGAGTAAACGGTTGAAGAACTACGGGCTTGGCAAACCTCATCGAAAGCCGATGCCAATGAGAATTTGCCAGACGAAGTCAATCTCCATACGACCTCATCAGCCACGCCCTCCCTGAGGGATCGGGTGGTGCAAGACAGATGGAAGTAGGTCTAGTGGGATAACTTGGGAGAGCAAAATTGCATCCCACTTCCCATTTACAATGAATTCTTTGAAAGAGAGGGCTGGGTTCACCAGAGTTTAAGGAACAACGCGCCATTTCCTAGCCAATTATCATACCAAAAATGACATGAACCCTCCTAGATCAACCAGACCATAGATAGCTCTACTTGCCTACTAAATGTTTAGTATTCTCCGCCATGTCCCCGAGGCGTGCCGACTCAGTTCAGCCTGATACGGGTGAAGATCTCTACAATATTTTAGCCCGCATAAACTTGTCCAAAGGCGACGATCCAGTCCTAAACTTCCACCACTGTTTGCAAGAAAAGGCCGCATAAACACCACTTAACCGTCTAATGCCTACTCCTCCCTCCTCAACTAGATAGCATAAATGAGACCAGCCAATCCAATGATATTCACACCTTTCCTCCGATTCACCCCATAAGAAATTTGGCACACATTTTTTCACCATTTTGAACACCGAAGGCAGGTAATACAGTAGTTGATAGCAAGTGCACTGGAATGGACATCAAAAACATGCCTGATCAAGATTAGTTTTCCCCCCGATGAGAGAAATTTTGTTTTCCAGGACATGATTCTGGGCTGCATAGCCTGACCTACTTCCCCAAGATATGATGGCTTACACCTTCTGATATATAGAGGAAATCCAAGATACCGATATGGAAAAACCTGTCGCGAAAATTACGTGACCCTCTCAATCACTCTTCTGCGAGCAGGGGGCATTGACGGATGAACTAAGTATCCACTTTTTGAGCATTCACCAGTTGTCCGAAGACTGCTGATACGCCCCCAATACCTGCATAATGCTTTTTAACGCAGTGGTAGACCCATTAGAAAAATTTATTACATCATCTGCAAAAGGTAGGTGCGTTACAATAGGGCAGCCCCTTGGGACCTTAAATCCCATGAAACCCACTTGTCGAGCTAAGTTATTTAAACCACATGATAACACCTCTGCTCCAATAACCAACATTACAGGGGATAAGAGGTCCCCATGTCTCAGACCTCATCAGCACGCTCTCCTGAGGGATCGGGTGGTGCAAGACAGATGGAAGTAGGTCTAGTGGGATAACTTGGGAGAGCAAAATTGCATCCCACTTCCCATTTACAATGAATTCTTTGAAAGAGAGGGCTGGGTGCACCAGAGTTTAAGGAACAACGCGCCATTTCCTAGCCAATTATCATACCAAAAATGACATGAAACCCTCCTAGATCAACCAGACCATAGATAGCTCTACTTGCCTACTAATGTTTAGTATTCTCCCGCCATGTCCCCGAGGCGTGCCGACTCAGTTCAGCCTGATACGGGTGAAGATCTCTACAATATTTAGCCCGCATAAACTTGTCCAAAGCGACGATCCAGTCCTAAACTTCCACCACTGTTTGCAAGAAAAGGCCGCATAAACACCACTTAACCGTCTAATGCCTACTCCTCCCTCCTCAACTAGATAGCATAAATGAGACCAGCCAATCCAATGATATTTCACACCTGCCTCCGATTCACCCCATAAGAAATTTACACACATTTTTTTCACCATTTTGAACACCGAGGCAGGTAATACAGTAGCTGATAGCAAGTGCACTGGAATGGACATCAAAACATGCCTGATCAAGATTAGTTTTCCCCCCGATGAGAGAAACTTTGTTTTCCAGGACATGATTCTGGGCAGCATAGCCTGACCTACTTCCCCAAGATATGATGACTTACACCTTCTGATATATAGAGGAAATCCAAGATACCGATATGGAAAAACCTGTCGCGAAAATTACGTGACCCTCTCAATCACTCTTCTGCGAGCAGGGGGCATTGACGGATGAACTAAGTATCCACTTTTTGAGCATTCACGCAGTTGTCCCGAAGACTGCTGATACGCCCACAATACCTGCATAAACGCTTTTTAACGCAGTGGTAGACCCATTAGAAAAATTTATTACATCATCTGCAAAAGGTAGGTGCGTTACAATAGGGGCAGCCCCTTGGGACCTTAAATCCCACGAAACCCACTTGTCGAGCTAAGTTATTTAAACCACATGATAACACCTCTACTCCAATAACCAACAGTACAGGGGATAAGAGGTCCCCATGTCTCAGACCCCTGCTAGATTTAAAGAACCCATGTGACACCCCATTAATGATAACCGAGAACCGGACATTCGATACTAATCGCCATACCATACCATGTCTATAAACCTTTCCCCAAAGCCAAATTTCCGCAAAACGCTAATAATATGCATCCAAGACATCCAGTCATACACTTTCGCCATGTCCAGCTTTAGTGCCACATTTCCTCCCCGTGACTTCTTACCAATGCCCGTCATCAGCTCCTGGGCTAGCAAATAGTTTTCTGTGATGTTCCGCCCTTTGACAAATCCTGTCTGTTGGGGAGAGATAATTTTTGATAAAATTGGAGCTACACGTTCCACCAATATCCTGGATACCAAATTTACTGAAAAAATTGCAGAGGCTAATTGGCCTAAACTTAGAGAAATCTTGGGGATTCGGAATTTTAGGAATTAGCACTATGGAAGTAGACGTGATAAACCGAGGTAGCTCTGCCCACAGAAGAAGCTAACTACCACCCTGTGAACATCATTAGCAATGATGTCCCAAGCAAAGGTGAAGAACTTACCCGTAAATCCATCCGGACCCGCAGCACTTTCTCCATCCATTGCAAACGACACTCGTCTAACTTCCTCCATGGTCGGCACCTATTCTAAAACCGTATTGTCCTCCCCCATGATCATCGACGGAATTAAAGTTTAGCAACCCACCCAAATTTGAATTTGTAGATCCAGAAAACAGGTCAGAAAAGTATGTAATCGCCTCATTTGCTATTGCTTCATCATCCTCCAGCCACATTGTGATACCTCGAATTTTACGATAATGTTTTTTTTTAGTCTCAAAGAGGATATTACGGTTTCTTTATTTTATTTTTGTTTTAAGACATTGTTTTATTTTAAAGACTAAAAACCCTACTTGTACTCAAAACCCTAGTTTTACTTGTGACTAACAGGTTTTTCTTAAATCTCTCATATTTTAATCGAAACCCTAATTTTAATCTATGGAGTTGTAAAATTCCATTTATTTTTCTTAAAATTCCTTTTATTTGGCATTTATTCCTTTAGGATAGCTTTACTACTCATTCACTCCCTCAGTAGCTACAATCAACCATAGAATCAAGGGTTTTTCCTTTAGGTTCCTAGTTCGGGTAAATTAGGGTTTTTTGCGTATTTTGGCCGTGTGATCACTTGGTGAGGTGTGTGTACTAGATTTGGTGGTTAAGAGTGAGTTTTATATAAGAAAAGATGTGTGATTAGAAGTGATAATAATAAGTGAGTGAATTATAAGTGAAAACCCTAGTACGTGCGAAATGAGGAAAAACGGCCCGAACCCGATGTGCACCGTTCGCTACCAATTGAGTGCACCACTTGAACACTACTTTATTACCATAATCTCCTTGTTATTAATTGAACAAAATCAGCCTTAAATATCTTCTCAATGCAGGCCGAAATATTTGACAAAAAAAACAAAGGAAAAGAAGAAAATTTGAGATTTGATCTTGAGGCGACATTTGGCAACCATCCAAGGGTTGTTTGACCAAACTAATTCCAACCTTCTTATCCTTCCTTGATCTTCATTTCTTCTTCATTTTCTCCTTGGCTGGCCATGAGTTTGAGAGAGAAAAGAGGGAAGAAAACCATTCGATTCCAATCTTGATTTTTGGCTTAGTTTGAGTTGAATCAAAAATCCAAACTGATTAAACACTTACTTAGGAGTCTAGAAAGCTTTGTGTGCTCAAGTTTGGAAAGGAAAGGTGGTGGATTTCTCTTGCAAGTCTTGGAGAGGTATTATGGCTGTCTTTCCCATTTCTCTTTCTTATTCTTGTTTAAGTTTGGATAGTAACTCCTATTCTTGGCTAATGATGGTTATTTAACTAGTTTTGATTGATATGGTGGATTTTTGAACTAGGGTTTGATAGTTACAGTTTTGGTTATTGTATTTCTCTAGTACATGATGTTAATAAGCTTGGCTAGGGGTTTGGGGTACTGATTTAAGACATAAATGTGAATTTCAAGTATTGAATAATCAATTCCAGAACAGTGAATCCAATCTGTCCCTGCTTCAGACCAGCTTCATTCGTCCATGTTAGGAGCCGATTCAGGCTTAGGTCAAAACATGACAATTGTAGGAAATGGTGTTATATAGCCACCTACAAAAATTTCAGCTCAATCGGAACACTGTATCATGTGAAATGACAAAAATATCCTTGACTGCCAAATGTACTGTTTGCGGACAGTTTTCTGTTTTCCTCTGAGATGCCACATTTTGATATTGAAAATGCACAAATTGGTTGTTGATGTCTTCATCAGACTTGTAGTTCTCTGTCTTAGCTTAGAAACGGTATAAAGTTTACCCCCCAAACTGATAGACGTAGCTTTAGTTGGGACCGAAACGCCAAGAGACGTCAAATCTGCCATTTAGCTATTTGCCTTTAAACTTGATTTCCGGTTGCCTTGTTAAGACTTGTGTTGTAATTGGATTATTTTGAGCCTAGTTGAAGGGCTATTGTGGTAACATTGCCTATGTGTGACATTGGGGCTGATTTGAGGAAAATAATGAAGCCATAAATGCCTGAAAAATAGGTAAACACACGGGGCATGCCGCCCAAATTTTCACTAGAGGTATAAACTAGCCTTTGGAGTTCTGGTTCGGTAATCTACAAATTCGACCTGGATCCACTAAAAACTGGGTTTAGTTGTCTTCATGAAAGTTGTAACGCTTTATCTTAGCTTCGAGACGCTACCTAGTACACCTTGATCCGATAATCACATCTCTAGTTATGGTCAAAACCGTGTAACCTGTTTTTATACCGTTTTCATTTCCGCGCAGGCGCACATGCATTTCTTTGCCGTTTTTTCCATTTTGCCTGTTTTAGTCCTTATTTCCATTTGTGATGGTCGATTGATCGATAGTTGAGTATAATCTTCTGTCACAGGCAGTGACGAACCGGACGAAGTCGGTGGACCCATATAAAGTGCCTTGATTTGCGTGCTAACTATTTTGAGTGAGTAATTGGGTTTGTTTATGTGAAAAATTGTCAAAATGCTTTGTATATGTTATACGAGTACTTAGGCTCACTCGTCCTAGCCCATTTCTCTGTTCTTGATTTAATATGTGAGAATACATGCCTTGTGTTGAGTATCATCACCCTTTTGTTGTGTGCTGTTGGGGGTGATTACGTGACTTGAATTGAAACCCTTGTGCTGTGTGCTGTTGGGGTGATTAAATGACATGAGTACTTTGTTGAGAGATATCCTCTATTGAGAGACTGGATATCTCAGGGCTTGGTTCCAACCCGGTTCAAGGGTAGACGAACTATTCGAGCCAGCGGGGGCTTGGTCGAAGTTAGTTCCATGCTAACCTTGGGATTTCGTTCTTTGTTAAAGCTTTGATTAAAGCTAAGTGATTTTGTTTTGCTCGAGCTGCTGTGTGCTGTTGACTGGCCAGCGGGGGTTGATAAGGTGAATGGGGAAAGTGAAGTGGAATCTACGGACCATGAGTATTTTGGTTGACGGAGTGTCAACAGGTGGTTCAAGCTCGGGGAATTGAACTAGCTTTGAAGCCACCCGTATCCTACCATTGTGATGTTACATTTCTATTATTGATGTGAAATACCTTGTTTACATGTTTATTTGGATGTGATTTTACGTTTTTACCCCGACTATTCACTAAGCATATAGCTTTACCCCATTCCATTTGTTTTCCTTAGCCGGGGCCGACGGGAGGAAAGCTCGGGAAGGTGTATAGACTTTTGGTTTATAGAATAGTTGATTTTGCCCTAGTACTTGTTATAAGTTGACTAATAAGATGTATATATTTGTTGTGGTGGTTATAGTTAGCAGCTTTTCCAGAGTTTACTTTCTGGTACTAGTGGTATGTATGGTTTGATGTAATAGTTTATACAACTTTTGAAGATATAATAGTGTATATAGAACTTTCTTGTAGCATGAAATCTATTTTCTCGTTTTAGAGTATTGAGTCCTGGCGCGAGTTAGGCAGGCGATCCGCTAAACCCTCTGGTACGCCTCTAGGTACGGTGGGGTCGTCACACACATTCCATCTGTCTTCTTAATTTTGTGTATCATTCCTTGCACCCTCCTCTGCTTAACCACCGCGTCAAAGTACTTGGTGTTTCGGTCCCCACTACGAAGCCATTTCACTCCGCCCTTTTGACGCCAATATTGCTCTTCCACCGCTAGAGCCCTTCTAAGCTCCGCTTGGGCCTTTTGTAACTCAACCTGCGCCGCCTCAGAGTCATCATTCTCCACACCCGCCTCGGCTCTCAGTAACCCTACCTCCGCCTCCCAGACCGCATCGAAAATGTTCGTAAAGGACTGCTTATTCCACTCCTGAATACCCCCTCCGAGTCGCTAGCAGTTAGAGCACAAAATCCGCAAAGGGGAGCCCTGCACTTCCACACTCCAAGCTCGTCGAATTACCTCCAATAAGCCTGGTCTTGCTGCCTATACAATTAAGAATCGAAATGGCCGCGCTTTATTGTCCATCCTTGATGCAAACGAGTTTTCAGCGGAGAGTGGTCCGATGGGTGCCTTGCTAGGTGGACAACAGAGATTGTCGAAGCAATACCCAGACACTTTCTATTGATTAACAATCTATCCAGCCACTTCCAAATTCGCGCTCGTCCCCTCTTATTATTACTCCACGTGAAACTCGGTACCCGAAAATCCAGCATCAAAAAACCCCAGTCTCGTTCATAAACGACATAAACTCCACGCCTTCAGCCATCAAAAAACCCCCGCCTCGTGCATAAACGACATAAACCCCCAGCCTTGTACACCTAGACTTGTAGTCGCGTTTTTCTGGGCACCGCGTTTTCTTCTGCAAAATTTGCAGAAATGTTAACTTTCCCAAAATTATACATGTACCCCAATTATTCAAAATACATTCTAAATCATTCTTTTGTCAAAATTTTCAATGCACGCACATGTAAAATGATCAAAACATGCATTTTACCCCTTTCTAATGAATCAAAAACCAACAATTACTCAAATCGAAAGGTTGAGTTCCTTGATTGAATTTCGCCCTTTTTTACCTCATTTGGTCACTTTTGCTTCTATTTCCCAAACTTACAAAAGAAAAACAACAAGATAACTCAAACACATAATTTAAACATAAAATCACATAAAATTAACATAAATAACAAAAACATTGAATTGCCTCCCAACAAGCGCTTTTGTTTAAAGTCGTTGCCTCAACTGTTTTACCTCATTTCTCAAGGAGGCATTGTTAATGAATAATCCACCATTAGAGGACGTGGTGGATCATTAAAAAGTGACTTAATAGCGAAAACCACATCTTCTAATGATACGAGAGGTGGAAGAGGCTTACCTATCTCAAGTGATTCATAGATAGTACCTTGAATGTGTATCACTTGAGAACTCACCCAAGGAACGTCCGCTTAGTTTTCTTGGGGCAACAATACCTTTAGAAACTATACTCTCAATACATTCCTCAAGAAGGGTGAAAAATGAGTCATTAAGGCTCACTTCTTTGATATTCAAAGTTAGTTCCAAAGGTACTATCATTTGAAATGGACATTTGCTCATTGAAACACAACTGAGATTCATCATTTTCATCAAAATGCAATCCACTTTCACCTGCAACATGCTCACCATTCATGCAAGGATCATTTTGTATATGATCAGAAGAAATAACTTCACACAATGCATGTAATTGGTCTTGTAATCTACCAAAGTGAGAAGCTAATTCATCTAATCTTTCCTCAATCCTATCAAAACGGTCAGAGGTTGCAATTGCTAGCTTTTCTATAGCTAATTTCCAAGATGGCTTAGAATCGTTAGCTAATGGTTCACTTTCTAATTCCAAAGGTGAGGGTGCATTAACTAACCTTTCTATTGCCAATTTCCAAGATGCTTTTGATTCATATTAGATACATTCGGATGGATAATCATAAAGACATGGAGAATCACTATATGTACATTGATTATTCCAACCATAAGTAGAAGAACTATCCCAATTAGCACCATATTGATTAAAAACAAATATTGTAATGCCCTAATTCATCATAATAATCCATATTTTGTACTTGCATACATGTATGAGTAGCATGATAACCTCCACACAAGTCACAAATCATGTTATAAAGAATTAAAAGCATTAACATTCCTCTTTCGTTCAATTTCATGCATAAAAGTGTCCATTTGAACTTTAAACATTATAACACCAAGTTTAGTCTTTAAGCACCTCAAACCATCTTCAAATGACATACATTCGATAATTTCTTGGTTACCTCTATCCATGGACCCTTTGCACATGACCATTCATTACCGATCTTCCTTCTCTCATGCATTATCCTCCATATTGACCTACCCTTCTCATCACCTAAAATAACTTTTAAACAATCTCAAATGCAAGATTAGTTAAGAAGGGTAGTTTAAAAGACACAAACTAAAAAAAATAAAAAAATTACTCAACAAAATACTAAAAATGACACATAACACACAAGACACAGTAAAAACAACAAAAATAAGAAAATTTGTCTATATTAATAAAGTTGTTCTTAGCACCGATATTGACAAATCTTCCCCGGTAACGGCGCCAAAAACTTGACGTGGGCGGTGTATACATGTGATGCCCCTACTTCTCCCTAAAGCGAACCAAAGAGTATCGACGGGACGCCTGCCCAACTCTTGTCAGGACTCAGTACAATTCCAGTTTAAACTTAAAGGATAACAACTAACAACCAAAGTCGAAATAAAGACAAGAAGTCATTTCCATACATGAATATTCAAACTTGCATCACAAGTTTCAAAGTACATTCACTTTCCCAAAATATACAACTTTCAAAAGATGTCTATTCCCAAAACATTCAAAATCCTAATCAAAAGTGCCTCAAGTCGGTTTCTCCAAAACCCGTTCCATCTCGGTCCCTGCTAAGGAAAACAAATCTAACGGGATGAGCTAACGCTCAGTGAGACCAAGAAAACATGCAAACACATAATTCATGTAGCAATAACATTTAAGCAAGAAATAAAGCTGTAACATTCAAGCAATTTACAATTTTCAATTAAATACATTCAATGAGGATACATGAGCTCTCAGGAGTTAGGTTCCACTTGCTTCGCCAAGGCTCGATCGAATACCTCCCCGAGATGACACTCCGTCAACCGGGTCGGCATGTAAGTCGGTAGAACTCCACTTACTTCACAGTTCCGTCCACCATTACACCGCACTAAGCCCGAACTTCTATAATAGGCACTACTACGCGAGTAGACCAAGCAAGATCGCTCAATAGATCAAGTTTACAGTTATCTAATGGTTCATCAAGCTTCTCGACCAAGCCCTTGCTGGCTCGAGTCGCAAGGTCGGCCAATTGAGATTTGGGTATCCCCACAGTTCAGTTATAAGTCGAGGAGATTCACTCCAACGACATGCAGATAGTTCAGTTATAAGTCGTGGAGATTCACTCCAACAACATGTAGACAGTTCAGTTATAAGTCGAGGAGATTCACTCCAACGACATCCAGTCAAACAAATACAGTTCAGTTGTACCATCAGTTCAAAGAGAACGAGTGCGATAACGTACAAACTTGACTCAATAGTTGTAAACCATTCAGTCCATAAGAAGCAATTCACGTAATCGCAACAAATCATGCACTTGACACTCACCAATCAAAATAAGGGAGTAAGTGCTCAAACAAGTTTTTAGTCGTCCACTTCGAGATCCTCTTGAAGGTCCCCTTGAACGCCTGAACAAATAATAATTGACTATCATACATTATTACTTACAAACCCCTTGCTAACAAGGAAGATTGTACACCTGTACAATACTAAGAAAGTGTCATGAAAATGAGCCTTAATTACTCGAAAATCGAGACTCAAAAGTGGAGTTTAATAACACAAGAAAAATTGATTTCCTCCATGAAATCAAGTTTAAAACGGTCAATCAATATCAAAGGATAGGGAAGAGTTTCCAAAAACTCATTTCTCAACAAGTCGGAAAAATTCAGTTTTAAGTGACAATTTTTGAAATTTCAAAACTTTCATTCAGCAGGTCCAAAATTGGAAAACTTTGTACCGTTAGAAGACACTTTTCCAACATTCTAAACGGAAGACATTCAAATTTCAGCTCAAAGTGGCTGATCTGAACAAGCAAGGCAGTTTCCGTCATGTTTTTCGGCAAAATTCACAGAAAGTGAACTAGTCTCTGAAATTCGTAACACAATATAAGTTCCAAACAAGGTTTCAAACACAACTAACGGAACTAGATTCGGAGTCTTGAGTATTAAGATACAGCAGTTCAAAGTCGATAAATTTTCACTACTAAACAGTGAAATTTCCAGATTTAAAAGTAAACTTTGGAACCTCATTTGGATATCGAAATGGTCTTAGAATAATACCAAATTTTGTACAATTAAACTTCCATATGAGGACTACTCCTCTATCAAATTTCACATAAAAAATCGTACGGTAAGGTAGTTAACAAAACTACCAAAGTTTAGGAAATTCTTAAAGCAAATCTGTCTTCTTGCTTTCTTTTCCTTTTTCAAACATTTTGCCCAATGAAATCAATTCCAATTCTACCCATTTTTGAAACCAAGGTTTAGGAACACTTAATAAGCATTTGACAAGCAATGGACATCAATATTTTCGAAAGAAAACGTCCCAAATCAAACCTAACCAGTCGGCTAGCAAGAAGAAAGGGTTTTCCAGATTTCCAGCTTTGGCACAGTTTGTAAATTGAACCATATCTCACTCCATACAATTTAAAATTGAGAATGGTTGGTGGCGTTGGACTCAAAACTCTACATTTCATCAGAACAAGTCATTTTCAAAATCAGTTCATAAATGAGAGATATTAGAGCCATAAAATGCAGCTTCTACCATTCTCTCGGATAGACCATCAGAACAGGATAGCAAACTTTACCGGACCACTACGATTCACTCATTTCGAACTAGAAGGTGAATTTTATACCGTTGGAAAGCTACAAGTGTCTAGTTTCAAATGCCACAAACGGCACTCGATTTCAACTTTTATACAAAGAGATATGTTCGATCAAAGTGGTACTGTTCAGACTGCCTGAACACATTTTCCAGTTTTCTTCAAATTTCAAAATTTTAAGTTTTGCTCAACCAATTCAAATGATTTTCAGTAGAAACTTTCTGCACACCATAGACAACATATATCAACCACTTTCACAGCAAAACAACCCACAAAAATTCGAAAGGCAAGTACGAAAAGCACTGGATAGTTTCGGCCATCACACTTGCACCACTTTCCTTTGATTCTTTCTTCACTTTCTAACCATATACACCTCATATAACACATAAACAACATCAATCAAGCATTTAATCCTCAAGGAAGCTACTAGAGGTCACCACAAGACCGCTAGTCTAACATTAAAGCAAGAAAAATAAATTTCCTCAAGTCCTCTACCTAGTTCAAGTTTTGGGTTGCAAACCCTTGCACAACCAATCATAAATCTTGTATTAAATGGAGAGATTAGATGAGTTGATGGTTACCTCCTTAGTTCTTGAAGAAACCAGAAATTTCACTACCAAAAACTCCAAAAATTACCGCAAGATGAAGCCTTTCTCCAAACTCAAGCTAATCTCCAAGGGGTTTTGAAGTTAGTTGCAATTTGAGAGGTTAAATGGAAGCAAGATGAAGGAGATGAAGAAGCTTTCTTTCCTTTCTTTTTTTCTTGATGGTTCGGCTAGCCAAGAGAGGTGAGGAGAGAGAGAGTGTTTTGGTGTTGTGAAGCTTCCTTTGGAAGCTTAAGGAATTTGTGGCTAAAAGGTGTTCAAAAGTCAACTAGGAATAGTGTCGCGCGCGGGTGTCGTACCACCGTTTTCTCTCTTGGTTGTTATACTTGTGCACTAAACCTCCAATGTAATTCCTTTAACACTATAATTATTCACTCTTAGTTGTCTAGCATAAATTTCTTGAATCTCCATTTGACCGTTTTGGCTCGAAATACGCGAACTTCCGATTCGCGTGCGATAAAGCGAAACATAAAAGAAATTCTTGTAACAATAATATAACTAACTAATACTAGGGTAAATAATCAGAAAAATAACTATTTTAGAAATAAAAACATGAGTCCTCACATCCTCTCCCCCTTAAGAAAATTTCGTCCTCGAAATTATACCTTGATTTGAGAACAGGTCTGGATACTTTCCTCGAATCTCTTTTTCAATTTCCCAAGTTGCTTCCTCCAGTCCGTGATTCCTCCATAGGACTTTCTCCAATAGAATCCGCTTAGTCCTCAATTCTTTCACCTTACGATCTAGAAACTTTATCGGTTTCTCCTCATAGGTCAGCGCTTCATCAATTTCAATATTCTCCGGTTGCAGGATATGAGACGGATTTGGATGATATTTCTTAAGCATCGATACGTGGAAAACATTGTGAATTCGAGACAAACTTGGTGGCAATTCCAACTTATACGCCACGTTTCCCACGCGTTGGATAATCTTGTACGGCCCTACAAATCTCGGTTGCAACTTCTTTCCTCTTCCTGCCATCAAACTAGCTTTCAGAGGAGTAATCTTAAGAAAAACTTGATCTCCAACCGCAAATTCTAAGTCCTTCCTTCGGTTATCTGCATAACTCATTTGACGACTTTGTGCGGTTTGAATCATCTGGCGTATCAGCTTCACCTTTTTCTCGTGCCTCCTCAATCCAAGGCACTGCAGTGGGGGTCTAAATCTTTCTTTCACCAACTTCATCCCCAACAAATCGAAAACCTACACTTTCGACCATAAAGTGCTTCGTACGGAGCCATTTGAATAGAAGAATGAAAACTATTATTATAAGTAAATTCCACCAAAATCAAATACTTACTCCAACTCTCCCCAAAATCCATAATACATGTTCTCAAGAGTTTGAATCGTCCCCTCAAACTGTCCATCTGTTTGGGGATGGTAAGTGGTGCTAAAATTCAATTTAGTCCCCAATATTGTTGCATCTTTTGCCAGAACCGCGAGACAAATCTAGGGTCTCGATCGGACACAATACTTACAGGTATCTCATGTAGCCTTATAATCTCATCCAAGTATAACTTAGCTAACTTCTCCAACGGGTATTTCATACTAATCGGTAGAAAGTGAGCCGATTTGGTCAATCTATCTACTATCACTCAAATGGCATCATGACCCCTTTATGTCCTAGGCAATCCAGATACAAAATTCATGGTGATATTTTCCCATTTCCACTCGAGTATCTCTAAAGGTTGCAAAAGACCTGATGGTTTCTGATGTTCGTCTTTAACCTGTTGACAATCAAACAGGTCTGGACAAATTGAGTAATTTCCTTTTTCATGTTTTCCCACTAATACAAGCCCTTCAAGTCTTGGTATATTTTATTCCCTTCAGGGTGTACCGTATACTTAGATCGGTGTGTTTCTTCCAAAATTTCCTTTTTATGCCCTTCGTCCTTTGGCACTACTATCCGATTCCGAAACCTCAATACACCATTCACTCCCAAGTTAAAATCCGACCTCTCTCCCCTTTTTGACTTTCTCGAACCACTTTTGCACTTTAGAGTCCTTTCACTGAGTCTCCTTAATACGTTTCAACAAAGTGGATTTCACGACGATATTTCCAAGGATCACTTTTTCTCGGTTCAAGTCGAGGGTTCCATCTACTAACCTCCTCCAACAAGTGCAACTCTTTAATCATCAATCCTGCCACTTGCTACAAGT
This sequence comes from Coffea humblotiana, assembly GCA_023065735.1. Classification (NCBI taxonomy): domain Eukaryota; kingdom Viridiplantae; phylum Streptophyta; class Magnoliopsida; order Gentianales; family Rubiaceae; genus Coffea; species Coffea humblotiana. The sequence continues at coordinate 58,391 of JACYVW010000103.1, forward strand.
ACATGAATGCAAACCTAGACCTAATTATCGGGGTCAGAATATTTCTTCGAAATTTTTGATGCAAATCGCATTAATTGCGACCCCCAAAAGTAGATTTTCGAAGAAGTCACGAATTATGCAAAAATATGAGACTCAAAGAGAAGTAAAAAGAAAAGAAAAATAACAATACAAAGAAAATAAAATAATTTATCTATGAATATATGATCTAAGGGAATGCATCATAACGGGTACGGGGAGACTAATATTCGTGACTCATTTTCCCTTTAATAGAGGAATACGAGCGTGTTAAGGTTAGAAAGCCAAACTCGTCATATCCCATATTAAAGGATTATTTCCTATTCTAAGCAGGCAAATGATCTAACCTAGTTCTAGTACTTAAATGAAATGCAAGTTCTAATGTCATATTTTCATATAAAGGGGGTAAGGAATATACATATAGGGGAATATGGGTAAGAGATATACATATAGTGAAAAATGTCATGCAAAATGATAGAAAACCCTAAAAGTGAAAAACATGCATGAGATGAAGTGGTTTTAATCACACAATCATGATCTAATGCTCGAAGGCTCCTAAGGGTCTAGCATTGGACTAACCCACGTTTACAAATTCTCACTAGCATTGGACTAGTGAAAAAAACGGGAAATAGGGACACAACTAGCATTGGACTAGTGTGGAATCGTAAAACAGGCCACAACTAGCGTTGGACTAGTGTGTGACGTCATACATTTATTTTATAACTAATTAATCATGTAAAACTAATAAAAAGCTAATAAACACTTAAATTTACATAAACAAGTACCAATAAGCATGATATCTAAATGCAAAGTCTTAGAAAAGCGGTAAACACGTAAACATAGGCATGCAACGCACAGCAAGACAAATAAAGCAAATGAAATTCTAAACTATTACATTAGGGGCTCTAACTACAATCTAAGAGGGGGAAGGATAAAATAAAATAAAATAAATGAATAGATAAATCCCTAACTATTACATATTCTATCTAAATACAAGTCTTAACCCCTAACTATACAACTTGGCATTCAAGTGCCTTCAAATAATTAAAATTGACCAAAATAAATATTCAAAAATTGAAACAAATAAAGCGAATAAGGAAATGAAATAACATTTAAGGCCATGCAATTAAACACATAAAGTCACATAAGTGCACATAGGATCAAATAAATTAGAAATAAGGGATAGAGTGTACCTCCCTTGAGTGGGGCCCTAGTGACACGAATTTACTTATTTACCCTCCAAAATAAAATAAAAGGTCAAGACAATCACTTTAATTAACAAAATATTCACATGAGGGGATAAGCATGAGATTAAATCAAATCAAAGGCATTAAAAGGAAAGTAAACATCCATGTTCAAAGAAATTAAAACAAGTAGTGACTTGATTTGCAAAAATTAAAGAAAATTGAGGGGTCAATTTATTACTATTGCAAATATTAAGGGTCTAAAAGGAAATAAATTGAAATTAAAGGACTTAAGGTGAAGCCTACCAATCAAATGATAAAATTCACAAAACAAATAAAAACCAATTTTGTGAGAACCCTCACTTGAAACCCTAATTTCCCCTAAATACATGCTTTATTCTAAAATTAGACCACTTATTATATACATTGCATGACATTTCCCATGTATCACAACATTTTTCATGCATTGCATTTTTATTCCTTTTACTTGAAGAAAAATAGTTACTTCAGTTGGATTTTTAAAGATCCACCAATAATTTGTTTCCAAGTGCTTTGATTTGGATTAAGGACTTTAAAAGATAGGTTAGGGGTGTTAATTAAGTATTGGTACACTTGGAAGAGTTAAATTAGCATTAGTCAAAAGTTTAGGAGAGATTATGGACAAGAAAGAGGCCATGTGGCAAACCCTAGCCTTGGGTGTTGTTTGACCAAGAAATTAGAAAGAATTTAAACCTTCTTGGAGCTCTTTTATTCCTCATGGTGGCCGAAACCTCTTAGCATCAAAAAGGGGGAGAGAGAAGCTTCATATCCTTGCTACCCAAACACTAGCAACTTTAGAGCAAAACAAATCCAAGAGAAAGATTGGGAGATAGTGAGAAATTTCCTTCCAACCTTAGGGTTTGATGCAAGCTTGAAGTCTTCATTGGTGGGTTGATTGGTGGTTCAAACTTCCTACAAGAGAGGTAAGTGTTCTTTAAATGATGTGGTTGATGGATTATGATGGTTGTAAACTTGAAGAAATTGAAGATTTATCATCACTTTGTCATAGTTAAGTAAGCTGAAAATTTTCCCAGCTTGATTCCAGTTTTTGTACCTACTTCAACTGGCCTGTTCGACCATGATAAAGGCCAAACTAGCTTTTGTACAAAACATGAAAGTTGTAGAGAATTGAGTGTAGAATATGCCTGTAAATTATCAGCTCATCGGAAGCAGGATAGCTTTGTGAAATGACTAATTTACCCCGGCTGCCTGTTTCTGTCCGAACTGATATTTTGTCCTCTGTAATTGATCATTTTGACCAGTAGACGACTGATTTAGCTTTTGATGTCTTCTTAATAATTATATCCCTGTATAGTAGCTTTCAAATTTCTTTGGAATCACCTGAATCGGAGTTGTGTGCGCTGAGATATGATTGAATAAATCAGGACTGCCAGTTAAATTTCCCAGTGAGCTTCGAACTGGAAAATCTGGGCTGTTTGGGTATATTTGACTAGGTTAGGTGGAGAACTGGATTGAGGTTGTCTTCATAGGAATTGTAGACTCTGTCTTAGCTTCGAAACGGTATAATTTTTGGCCTAATTCAATAAACATAATCCAGTTATGACTAAAATGCTATGGGATGTCAAATCTGCCGTCTGGTATGCCTACCAAGTGTTTGATGAAATGTATGCCTACCAAGTGTTTGATGAAATGTTTGCACCTTGTTCATGGTTGTTAATGAAGCTTTTACATGTTTTAAACCTCTTTTGAGCTAGATCTATACTTGATATGTGGTTTAAGTGCAAATCATTAGAGAATGAAGATTGGATGGCTAAAGGAAAATATGGACTGATTTCAATTTCCATGGCTGACCGGTTGGAGAAGGAAGGGTTTCTCCTTGCTTTTTGTGGTTTATTTACACCTTAAGCATGCCTAAACAACTTGGCTAGAGATTGGTTAAGTTTATGTGTGAATTGGAATGAATTTGGAACAAGCAAAGTGGCTAGAAGGACCATTAGTGGACTGGTTTAGGATTTCTTATTTTCTAGACTGTTGTGGTCACTTTAATCATGGTTATGTGTTGTGTTTTGAGCTCCAATGGTACCAAATGACTTAATCCCCTGTATATGATCACTGAGGACTGATTTGGGTAAATTTGAACCAAAACAAATGAAGATAGCATGAGGAACTAGTGTGCAATTGTTAGGGTTTGAGACTGATCCAGGGTTGGAAAAACAGCCAACTTTCCTGAGCTACTGGTACTTCTAGGAGACGAACCAGAAGGTTTCTTGGTACCGTTAGAAAGCCCTTCGAGTCTAGTTTCCAACGCCACTGACGGCACCTAATTCCGACCTTCCTACAGTGAGATATAGCGTTTTACCAAGACTGCGCGGGCGCGACTGTTTTACCCGCGAAGAACCTTTTAAGCTTGAATGAAACTTTCCTTTTACCCAACCTTTTTGCACTTGTTAAACTTGTTTCCTCATGAACTTTCACTGCATTTTGGGCCTAATTTCATGGTGAATTGAGTAGACTTAACCACTCACTTAGTCACCTAATGAGCTCACTTTTGGCTTGGAATTAAGCCTAGTTTGTTAACGATTTCACTCGTTGCCCTAGGAGTGGGAAACGGTGGTGAACGTAACTGCACGACTTGACGTTTGACTGCTACATTACTTGTCAGGTGAGTGTTCCACTACCTGCTACCTGCTTATATGAAATATCTGAATACTTGAATTACGACTGTTTGAGCCAAACTATGTTTTGATAAAAATGGAGGCGAGCGTGTACTTTATCGCACTCGACCTTCCTCATTTTCCACTGAGGCTCTGTATACTGTGATTATGAGATATGAATTCTCTATATGTGACTGTACTTGAGTTGTTTGGGTGATACCCCATCAACTACTGCTACTGTTTGGGTACCCAACCTCATTGGTGAGTCGGTTGTATCGAGCCAGCAAGGGCTTGGTCGAGAAGGCCGATAATCCTTGGGGACTGTTCACTGATTACTGGAAACTGGTATACTCGAGTATTACCCAATTACTGATATGGAGTGCGGGCCCGGTAGGGGTTGATTGGTGGACGGAGATGATAGAAAGTGGTGTTCTACGGACTGTATATTCCTTAAATGCAAAGGTTGACGGAGAGTCAACGGACCCGGTATGATCAAGCTGAGGGGATTTGGCTTTTGAAAGCCACCCGTATCCTTAATTTGAATTGTGATTTAATTATTATTGTATTGTACGGTATTTATTCGGTTAATTTATACTCTTATTTGGCTATGTGCTTACTTGCTTTACTTGGAACCTCACTGGGCGTTAGCTCACCCCATTCCCTTTGTTTTCCTTAACAGATTGGGGACGGACTTAGGATCAAGGGACTTACTAGCTTCCTTTTGCTTGCACTTGTAATCCCTCGTATTAAGAAGACTTTACTTTTGACTTTTGTAAGCCTAACACTTAAGTTCGACCTGTGTTATGAAACTGTAGTATGGTTTGTATATGTAACGTTTAGTTGGCTTTTAAGTTTGGAAAGCTGGTTGTCTATTATTTACTTTCTAGGGTTTGTACCGTTTATTTGAAGTTTCCACTGGATTTGAGTTACTAGTTCTCTGATCGACCGAGTCCTGGCGAGAGCTGGGCAGGCAGTCCGCTGATACCCTAGGGTTCGCCCTAGGGAGAGGTGGGGCTGTCAAGTGGTATCAGAGCCTAGGTTTGAATTGCCTGGGCGAGTTAGAAATTGTCGACTTGAGGATTATATTTGATTATTCCCTAAGAGTACTTAAGTTTATCCCCACTTTGTGTAGGATAGACGGATCTAGTGGCCCTAGTGATAGACCAGTTGGCGAGACGTCCCATGAGGACTTACCGATGATTAGATACCAAATCAAGCCGGAGGTGCTAGAGCCTATTGGAGCCATCTGACCGCTATAGGCGTTGCGAGTGTCGCCATATTTACACTTATCCTAATGAAATAGTTCTGGCCGTTTTGAAGGAGCGAAAGGTCCTAGCGAGGGACAATACTAGGTTTGGATTTGAAGTGAATTACCTGAAGGAAACTATTAAAACACAAGCCGAGGATTAAGGAGCTTGAGTATGAGGTGGCCAAAGGCCGAGAAGGGTTTGATGACTTGTGTGCGCAATTGGAGAAACTCAAGAGCGCATGGTCAAGAGGGCCATGAAAGTCAGGAAGAGACGGAATCCATTCTAAATGTGTGTGATGATTTCTAGGAGAAGCGAGCGAGGCTTCTCACATTGGAGTTGGTCGGGCTGAACCCGCCGAGGAGGGGGTTCAGCTAGTCCCCGCAGATTAGGCCTTCACTACTAGGATGGGGTAGTGGATGATTTTGACCTTGTACATAGACAGGATCGGGGATGTGGTGACTTGGTGGTTGTATAGTTTTCTTTTGACTGCCTGTACTAGGGTTTTATGTGATATAACTGTATTTGCACTTTGAAGGCTCGTACTTGATATTTTTGGCTTTATTATCTTGTAAATGACTGCCATGAGCCTTTGAATGTATAATACTGTGACTTTTGACTTTTGATGTTGACTTTGACTTTTGACTTTGACTTTGACCGTTGACTTTGACCTTGACCTTGACTTGACTTTGACTTTGACTTTATTTCGAATTGACATTTAACTGCTTTGTGTTTTCCCTGACTTATCGCGATTTCTACTTCCTTTTCTTTGACTTTTGGCTTGAATAAATATCTATTACATATCCAAAACTTACTTACCTATTAGTTATGATATTTGAACCCTAGCCAGTGAGTGTTCCAAGTACATGAAAATGTTTACGGGAATGTTTCTTGCTTTAATAGCATGCTTATTTGGTTAAAATAATTGCTCTTGAATTGATAACCCTTGGGACGAGGATGTACTTTGTCATACTCGATCCTTTGTAGTTTATTTCGTGATAGTAATATGAAATGAAGTGCTTTGCTTATACTTGACTTGACTTGTTGTTGGTTTTGCACTCGACTTGTTGGTCACTCGAGTGGTTATTCCACCGACGTACGTGTTGCATGCCCCTTTATGGTTGGGCAATGTTAAGTACTTGATCTCTTGTCTCACAGACAAGTGTGTACCTTATTGCACTTGATCTTGCTCGACTAAATTTTGATATTTTATTAAAATATGAACTTGACGTTTTGTTACAACTGATAGGTGACCAGATTTGTTAAAGAGATTTCTAAATTTCTCCGGTTCTTCTTATGTGATCAAGTTTTCGCAACCATCAATTTTTCAACTATTTGGACTTGAAATACTTGAAATGCCTGAAACCTAAAATGCTGAACTTATTTGTGACTCGAACCTATTTAGGCGAGTGTGCTCTTATGTACACTTAATTGACTTGATTTGACTAAACATTTGATATTCCATTTTTGCATGAGCAAGTAATTTGATTTTGTATATGACCTGTAGATTTATTTGAAATACCTGGAACACTTGAGAATATGAATTGCTGGACATTACTTGTGACTTGATTTTGGCTAGGCGAGTGTGTCATTACCACACTTGGCCTCTCTTTCTTGAATGATCCTGTATTTACTTGAACCTGATTGATCTGTACCTGTGTTTGTGCTTGCATCTGATTTGCAAGTGCTGAGCGGTCGTATGTACCACACTCCATCCGAGTGGGAGGTACCTCTCATCCCGTCTCAGTACCTCAATCCTGTTTTGTCGAGTGGAGTGTTATCTCCTCGACTAATTGATATGTTCGAATATTACCACCACTGTTTATTTCTAAATACGGAGTGTAAGTGATATCTAGCGTCTCCCAACTTTACTGCGTGAGCGTTGGATAATAGCCAACGACTCCAATCTTGAAGTACCGTATATCTGGGACTATAAGTCCAACCTAGGGCTAGCTGGTCGAATCATACCTGTTATAAGAGTAAATCCTTTTATGGTACTTGGAGAAGATAGATAGATATGTACGTCAGGTAAGAATCTCTGATATAGGTGGTTTACTCTTGGGACCGGCCGGCTCGAGTGGTGAACTATCTTATATTGGATTCTTGTACTTGGGTACAAAAAAAAAAAGAAAAGAAATGGAGAGCACTAGAATAAGGGTCTGTATCCTGACCGTACATGAGAAGTTTTGGACTGATTGAGGTAATGGATCTTGGAAAGTTATTATAGACTAATCTAATCATAGTCTAGTTAGGGCTACAATAGACGGTGGCAAGATTATATTGTACAAAAAAAAATTTGGCACTGAAGACCTGTTTCCCTTCTTTTATGGATGTGAGGACTTGATAAGTACTTACTTGATTTTGAGGTGGTTTAACTACAACTATATGGGTAATTCGACCCCTCTTGTGATATTTGGCACCGTAGTTTGGTTCTAGATGAACTACCGTTGCCTATACTTCCTTGATACCTACCTAATGATGTCAAAATATGGACTTGCTTGATGATTATTATCGTGTCGAGATCGAGAGTTTTGGAATTTTGTATAGGGATTTGAGAAAAGAATTTGGGTTCTATACCTGTATGCAAAAGCTGGAGATAGGGTGTGGAACTTTTGATACACGAAGCATGCCTTAGGGTTATTATGTACATAAGTGATAAGTGGTATAGTATCTTAAGGTATTGCCCTAACTATGTTCTACTTTCTTGTCTATCTCATTTGAGAATATCTAAGTTTAATCTTCCGTGGTTGGATTGGAGGTGAAGGGACTTAACAGTATATGGTTAGAGTTCCAAGTGTACTTAGTTACTTATTTTGATCCAGTATTTTGCCGGCAGGCTAATACTTGAATTCAAACGAATCGATGAGATGGCACATTTGACTGATATGTATAAGGAAATAAAGATTATTCGAAAGGAAGTAAAGTTCCAAAAGAGATTAGCTGAGCACTGGAAAGGACGATGGGAACAAGAATACTTGGAGAAAATTAAACTATTGCACCAGAACGTAGAATTGAAGAAGAAATACGAAGGGATTCCAAATGAGGCGCGGAATAAGTTTGAATTAGTGCATTTGCCTAGTCGAATGGTATCTTAAGACATTCCTAATCAAAGTTAGCCATTAGTGGTGTTTTAGCCATTGTATTATTTTGATTTTTCTCTCTAGATAGATTGCGGTAGTGGCAAGAGTGCAGAGATTTTTGAAGGAAAAGGACTAAATTTCCATCTTTCTTGAGGTTACAAGGTGAAACAGAAAAGATATGTCGGAATTTGACTGACTTGTGGATTGGATCTTATAATGGTACCTTCTAGAAAGCTGTAACCCTTTAAATCTATTTTTTTTGACGATATAACGTCTATAAATTTTGGACTTAAGGAGTTTGAGATATGATTTCTCAAATGATATCACACAAAACTCGAATTTTATTTCCAATTTTAGGATTGGAGTTGATAACCTACTTTGAGGTTGGTTATGAGTGGAATTGAGCATAACTGAAAGGAAATGAGTTTCTTCAAATCACTTTAGATCGAACAATTTTCAACTTTGTGTTTTGAACATCTTTTCTAATTTCTCCAAACGTTTGACTATAAGTGAGATTCTTGTGCTTTAAATGATTTTTGCAACATTGATTAGCAAGTACAAGAGGATTACTCCTTGATTGGAACAAGCAAATATTATATTTTGATAAGTTATACGGGTATAGAATTTTAAATTGATGCATTTTTCTAAATAAAGTTTTGGAACCACAATTTCTTTATATATTTTGGCTTTGTAATTGCTAGTCTTTTACTATAATATGTGACCTGAGTTATTCAGTAAGCAAAGTGAGAATTTCGAGGACGAAATTCTTTTAAGGGGGAGAGAGTGTGAGAACCCTCACTTGAAATCCAATTCCCCAAATACATGCTTTATTCTAGATTTAATCACTATATATACCTTGCATTACATTTCCCATGTATACAACATTTCATGCATTGCATTTTATTCTTTTACTGGAAGAAAAATATTACTTGAGTTGATTTTAATAATTCACCAATAATTTGTTTAAATGCTTTATTTGGTAGGAACTTTAGAAGGTTAGGGGTGTTAATAAGTATTGGTCATTTGGAAGGGTTGAATTATCATTAGTCAAAAGATTAAGAGAGTAGTGGCAAGAAGGGCTATGTGGCAAAACTCTAGCCTTTTTGTTGACCAAGAAATTAAGAAATAATTTAAACCTTCTTGGCCTTTTATTTTCTTCTTGTTGGCTGAACCTTATAGCTCCAAAAAGAGAGAGAAAGCTCAATTTCTTGCTTTCTAACCCTAGTAATAGAGCAAACAAATCAAGAGAAAGATTGGGAGATAGTGAGAAATTTCCTTCCAACCTTAGGGTTTGATGCAAGCTTGAAGTCTTCATTTGGTGGGTTGATTTGGTGGTTCAAACTTCCTACAAGAGAGGTAAGTGTTCTTTAAATGATGTGGTTGATGGATTATGATGGTTGTAAACTTGAAGAAATTGAAGATTTATCATCACTTTGTCATAGTTAAGTAAGCTGAAATTTTTCCCAGCTTGATTCCAGTTTTTGTACCTACTTCAACTGGATGTTCGACCATGATAACGGCCAAACTAGCTTTTTACAAAACATGAAAGTTGTAGAGAATTGAGTGTAGAATATGCCTGTAAATTTCAGCTCAATCGGAGCAGGATACTTGTGAAATGACTAATTTACCCCTGCTGCCCTGTTTCTGTCCGAACTGATATTTTGTCTCTGTAATTGATCATTTTGACCAGGAAGACGACTGATTTAGCTTTTGATGTCTTCTTAAGAATTATATCCCTGTATCTTAGCTTTCAAATCTTTGGAATCATCTGAATCGGAGTTGTGTGCGCTGAGATATGATTGAATAAATCAGGACTGCCAGTTAAATTTCCCAGTGAGCTTCGAACTGGAAAATCTGGGGCTGTTTGGGTAAATTTGACTAGGTTAGGTGGAGAACTGGATTGAGGTGTCTTCATAAGAATTGTAGAGCTCTGTCTTAGCTTCGAAACGGTATAAGGTTTGCCCTAATTCAATAAACATAACTCCAGTTATGACTAAAATGCTATGGGATGTCAAATCTGCCGTCTGGTATGCCTACCAAGTGTTTGATGAAATGTATGCCTACCAAGTGTTTGATGAAATGTTTGCACCTTGTTCATGGTTGTTAATGAAGCTTTTACATGTTTTAAACCTCTTTTGAGCTAGATCTATACTTGATATGTGGTTTAAGTGCAAATATTAGAGATGAAGATTGGATGGCTAAAGGAAAATATGGACTGATTTCAACTTCCATGGCTGACCGGTTGGAGAAGGAAGGGTTCTCCTTGCTTTTTGTGGTTTATTTACACCTTAAGCATGCCTAAACAACTTGGCTAGAGATTGGTTAAGTTTATGTGTGAATTGGAATGAATTGGAACAAGAAAGTGGCTAGAAGGCCATTAGTGGACTGGTTTAGGTTTCTTATCTGATGTTGTGGTCACTTAATCATGTTATGTGTTGTTTTGACTCAATGATACCAAATGACTTAATCCCCTGTATATGATCACTGAGGACTGATTTGGGTGAATTTGAACCAAAACAAATGAAGTTAGCATGAGGAATTAGTGTGCAATTGTTAGGGTTTGAGACTGATCCAGGGTTGGAAAACAGCCAACTTTCCGAGCTACTGTACTTCTAGGAGACGAACCAGAAGGTTCTGGTACCGTTAGAAAGCCCTTCGAGTCTAGTTTCCAACGCCACTGACGGCACCTAATTCCGACCTTCCTACAGTGAGATATAGCCGTTTTACCAAGACTGCGCGGGCGCGACTGTTTTACCCGCGAAGAACCTTTTAAGCTTGAATGAACTTTCCTTTTAACCAACTTTTGCATTTGTTAAACTTGTTTCCTCATGAACTTTCACTGCATTTTGGGCCTAATTTCATGGTGAATTGAGTAGACTTAACCACTACTTAGTCACCTAATGAGCTCATTTTGGCTTGGAATTAAGCCTAGTTTGTTAACGATTTCACTCGTTGCCCTAGGAGTGGGAAACGGTGGTGAACGTAACGCACGACTTGACGTTTGACTGCTACATTACTTGTCAGGTGAGTGTTCCACTACCTGCTACCTGCTTATATGAAATATCTGAATACTTGAATTACGACTGTTTGAGCCAAACTATGTTTTGATAAAAATGGAGGCGAGCGTGTACTTTATCGCACTCGACCCCTCATTTTCCACTGAGGCTCTGTATACTGATTATGAGATATGAATTCTCTATATGTGACTGTACTTGAGTTGTTTGGGTGATACCCCATCAACTACTGCTACTGTTTGGGTACCCAACCTCATTGGTGAGTCGGTTGTATCGAGCCAGCAAGGGCTTGGTGAGAAGGCCGATAATCCTTGGGGACTGTTCACTGATTACTGGAAACTGGTATACTCGAGTATTACCCAATTACTGATATGGAGTGCGGGCCCGGTAGGGGTTGATTGGTGGACGGAGATGATAGAAAGTGGTGTTCTACGAACTGTATATTCCTTAAATGCAAAGGTTGACGGAGAGTCAACGGCCCTCGGTATGATCAAGCTGAGGGGAGTTTGGCTTTTGAAAGCCACCCGTATCCTTAATTTGAATTGTGATTTAATTATTATTGTATTGTACGGTATTTATTCGGTTAATTTATACTCTTATTTGGCTATGTGCTTACTTGCTTTACTTGGAACCTCACTGGGCGTTAGCTCACCCCATTCCCTTTGTTTTCCTTAACAGATTGGGGACGGACTTAGGATCAAGGGACTTACTAGCTTCCTTTTGCTTGCACTTGTAATCCCTCGTATTAAGAAGACTTTGCTTTTGACTTTTGTAAGCCTAACACTTAAGTTCGACCTGTGTTATGAAACTGTAGTATGGTTTGATATATGTAACGTTTAGTTGGCTTTTAAGTTTGGAAAGCTGGTTGTCTATTATTTACTTTCTAGGGTTTGTACCGTTTATTTGAAGTTTCCACTGGATGTTTTGAGTTACTAGTTCTCTGATCGACCGAGTCCTGGCGAGAGTTGGGCAGGCAGTCCGCTGATACCCTAGGGTTCGCCCTAGGGAGAGGTGGGGCTGTCTCAAATTTGCTAGGATTAAACAACAAAATTCCAAGATTTCATTAAAAATTCAAATCAAAACTATAAATCTAGAAAGAGTTATTAAACCCTTCAAATTCATCCTAAAAGCCTTGCATATTCTACCCAAAAATCACATTAAATCATATCAAAGAAGAAAAACATGCTAAGGGGATAAAATTTCCAAAGTTTCTGGGCCATAACAGAATTATAGGGAACTTGAGGGGTCAAGGTGCAATTTCTGGAATTATTTCCATGCAAGCTTCGCAGATAGCTTTCTTCTTCACTGGTTTCTGCAATTTTCTGGTTTACTCGAATGCAGTCTCTTTTCCATCCCAACTCAACTAGTCTCAACCAAACATCAAAGCCTCAAAAAGAAACACAACCAAACAAACCAAAAACTTAGAATGAGATCATGCAAATGCTGGAAAACTTTCATGCAAAATCAGAAAGAAACCTTCTGCAACTATTTTCCTATGCTATTCAGCTTCAGCAACCGAAAACTGTCCACAGTTTGCGATGTGAGCAAACAAAATCATGCCAATCTTACAACGTAATCACCAAAGCATCAACTCAACCATCTAGTTTGTGGTGAACAAGCATTTCTGGAGCAAGGAAATGTTAGCAATTCACGAAGGAATGAAGTAACACTTCAGCAAGTGCCTACGAGTTTACTTCACTCTACCGCGACTTTCCTCACTCAAATGAAACATGTTCATGCAAAACGTCTTAAACCCAACCTGTTGATCTACCAAGTGCAATGATTTTCAGCTCGTTGATGCCATTACCTCAAAAATACACTCCAACAGATTTGAAAGTGCAGCCATATGAAAATGCATCAACTTGAATCGATCCTAACTAAAAAACAGATCTTGCGCAACTTCCTTTCTACATTTTCAGCATGCATATGGAACACTTAGCCACCCCAATGAGACATGTAAATGCATCGGCTAATGCCCCAAAACTCCACCCAACTTGTTTTGAACCCAAGGACAAAATCATAACAGAAAGCCATGATCCCAGCCACTGCCTTCCCCCCACCAAAAGATTCTACCAACACAGCGTTTCGTTCATATGGCATCAGAAGCAAACATTGACTAAAGTAACCAGACCTGATGAACTAAGCTTCTGGAACAAACCATACAGATCAGGGGCAACAAAAAAAGTTTCATTGACATCAGAAACCACAACTTCAGTAGACTAAAAGGAAGAAAAACTAAAAAGCTGCTGCAATAAGATGAGAGTTTCGAGCTTGTTGCCGTAAAGCTTTTACTCTTAAATTTCAGACAAACGCACTCTAAACTTAAGCTACGGTATCAGCAGGCACAGTTTTCAATCTTTCAACATGAAACATTGGATTTAAACACACAAAAGGGCTAAAACACAGGAGCATGCCAATCCGGAAAAATTTTTTCGCCACTTGTGCCTTTATTTCTTACCTCTGGATTTTATTACCCAAGATTAACATGATGCAAATCACGTCCAATCCAACAAAATATGCACATCTTATACTTTTCACTGCTAAGAAACCAATACAAACAAGCAACATATATCACAACAATGGACGAAGCATCGAGACTGTGTGATATCTTTCTGTAACCATGAACCTTAAACAAGATGATCTAAATACAACCTCATAGATGATCTAAGCTTCTACCTCAAAAACCTAGTCCAACTCATCAGATCCTCTACCCTTCCCCCTAACCAGATTCGTACTGAAACAAGCATAAAAAGAAAGCTTCAGTACTTCATAAGTCAAGCAACTAAGAACAGGTAAAAGATATTACCTCTATCCCTTTCAAGGGCCGAACAAGGGTTGAGATGATCGACAAAAGGGGCCTTTGTTTAATCCAAAAATCCTATCTTTCCCGCTCTCGAGCTCTCCTCCTTCAGTTCCTGAGCAGAAAGATTTACTCTCTCGTTTTCACTCACCCTTTCTCGCTCACTTTCTCTTAGTTTTTCTTTCCTCGCTTTTTATCTAACCTCAGCCGTCATTCTCCCTTTTTTTTCACTCTACAGCCGTCCCCTTCCTTTTTCTTTTCTTTCACCCCCTCTCTCAATCTCCTCAACTCCCTCAGTTCTCTTTCCCGTAGCTTTCTTGCTGGCTTTTTCTTTTTCTCCAACCGCCCTCGCTGCCAATCCTTTGTACTCTCTGCTATCTAGCCGCCACCCTTCTTTTCCTCTTTCTTTTCTTTCACCCCCTCTCTCAATCTCCTCAGCTCCCTCAATTCTCTTTCCCGTAGCTTTCTTGCTGGCTTTTTCTTTTTCTCCAACCGCCCTCGCTGCCAATCCTTTGTACTCCTCTGTTATCTAGCCGCCACCCTTCTTTTCCTCTCCCATTGTTTTCAGCCGTCACCTCTTCTCCAACCTTTTATAGGTCTTCAATCCCCCAAACCTAAGACCGAGGGAGGAGATTTGAAGCTGCATTCTCGGTTTCCATTTTAGGCCATTCGATGGCTTTTACCCTATATTTCTTGTGTTGTTGGATCAAGGCCAGGTGTGGTGAAGTTGAAATGGATCCAATGGTAGAAAAAAAGAAGGACGGCGACGTGGAAAAGAAGTGAAGAAAAATTATCTCGCAGGTCACACTGTAGCATTTCCCATGGCTTCGTATCAGAAGCCATGGGAAAGAAATAGCGTGCGTGAGACAGTTTTTTTTTTTTTCAAATGATTTTCAATAGAAATGAAACCCAATCAATAAAAATTACATAAACATGCTAAATTTTATAATTTTCAATTAATTTAGAAAGCGTTAATTCCTAATTGAAGTTAATTTGCAAGAAATTTCATTTATTGAATCTTAAAGGATTAAACCCACATTTTTGTAAAAATTTTCTCTCTTCTTTTTTCGAAGTTTTAATGCTAAAAAATGTCTATAATAAAAATAAAAAATAGGAAACTAATGAGCAAAAAAAATGAATAATAATTATCATTAAAAATAAAAATAATGATGATAAATAAAGCTAAATTAAAAATTTTGACACCTAAAATGCTAAAAAAGTCTAAAACAAATTATGAGATTAATAAATAAATGAAATAGATAATAATTAATCAAATAAAATGAAAATAAATTAAAATTTGGTGTCTACAGTAATGCCCTCAACTTCTTTAATGCAAACACTACAGCCGCTAACTCCAAATCATGAGTTGGGTAATTTCTCTCGTGCGGCTTTAATTTTCTAGAGGCATACGCTATCACTTTCTCATTTTGCATTAATACATATCCCAAACCTTCCTTGGAAGCATCAGTGTAGACCACAAAGCTATCTTTCCCATTCGGTAGAGCTAATACGGGTGTTCTTGTCAAACGTCTCTTCAACTCTTGGAAACTTTTTACATACTTAAACTCCATATAAACTTCCCACTTTTCTTAGTCAGCTCAGTCATGGGTCCAACAATCTTAGAAAATCCTTGATAAATCTCCGTAATACCCTGCTAACCCTATAAAAATTTCGAAGTTCAGTAGGGTTTTCAGATTGGTTTCATTTTGAAATTGCTTCAACTTTGGATGGATCCACTTTAATTCCCGTCCTCGAAAATTATATGGCCTAAAAATGTCAATTCTTTCAACCAAAACTCACATTTGCTAATCTTAGCATACAACTGACGTTGCCTCAAAGTTTGTAAAACAATTCTCAAATGTTTCTCGTGATCCTCCACAGTCTTAGAGTACACAGTATATCATCGATGAACACCACTACAAACTGGTCCAGATAAGGTTTAAAGAGTCGATGCATTAAATCCATAAAAGCCGCAGGTACATTGGTCAATCCAAACGGCATCACTGCAAAACTCAAAGTATCCATACCTCGAGTTAAAGGCAGTTTGGGTATATCCCTTTCCAAAATCCTCAACTGGTAGTAACCCTGTTTGAGATCCAACTTCGAGAATACTACCGCCCCTTGCAATTGGTTAAACAATTCATTAATATGGGCAAAGGGCACCTATTTTTAATGGTGACATCGTTCAAGTCTCGGTAATCTATACACAGCCTTAAACTCCCATCCTTCTTCTTAAACAAACAAGACCGGGTTCCCACGGTGAATCACTCTCCTTTATAAAATCCTGCTCTAGTAAATCCTATAACTGCAATTTCAACTCTTTTCAATTCAGTTGGAGCCATCCCTATACGGCGTCTTAGAGATAGGTGCTACTCCTGGAGTCACAATCAATTTTAAAAGTTATTTCCCTTTCCGGGGTAAAATATTCTAACTCTTTAGGGAAGACATTCGGATACTCCTTTACTACAGACATATCTTCCAATCTCACTTTATTGCTAGGAGTATTTATAAGAAAAGCCAAATATCCCTGAACTCTCTTACTAACATTTTCCTAACTCGAATTCTTGAGATAAGTGCAGATGGGCTAATCTACCCCTTACATCCAATTCAGGGTTGTCCCTCCTAGAATGCACAATTCTACCGTTTTTATTTTACAATTCAACTGAGCATGGTAGCGTGCTAACCAATCCATTCCTAAGGATCATATCATACCCCTTAATTGCTAAACCCATCAAATCGGCCAGTATTTCCGTTCCCCAACCCAGATCTCACAATTCTTGTATACCAAGTTAGCGATTAAACTTTGATCCCCAGTAGGTGTTCTAACCTCCAGATCATAAGGTAATTTAATTGGCCATCACTTCTATTCCCACCTCATAAAGTTAGGATTCACAAAAGAATGTGGTCGCACCCAGATCAATTAAAACCTTAGCTAAACGGTTGGAAAATAGGGATCGTACCTTCGACCACCTCAGTAGCATCGGGAATCTGTTGATAGTCCAATGCGTAAAATCCTAGCAGGTACCTTTGGTCGACTCCCTCCAGCACTAGTCTGTTTAGAGATTGACTTTTCTGGCCTTTGAGTGTTACCTCCTACCTTCAGCGTACTTGGACAATTCGCGAGTTGATGCTCGGCACTATCACAGAACAAACACTTTCCCGACTTTCTCTAACAATCATTCTCCGAGTGATTTGGCTTGCCACAGTAGCCACAACTAACTTAGGAGTTACGGTCGGGCCACTAGCAGGTACTCCTCTCGCTTGAACCGGCCCACTACGACCTCCTCTGGATTAAAAACTCCTCTTGAAACTCCTGCGGTCCTTACTCCTCCCATTCCTCTTTCCATCTTGGAAGGTGGGGCACTCGTACTTGCCTGACCAGAAGTATAACTAGAGGTGTTCCTCTTCTTATTGTGGAAGTCCCTAACTTGCAGCCTTGCACTCTCAACTCTCTGCGCCTTCTCCAGAGTTTCGGTAAACGTAGAAGATTTGAGCTGGCTGCCAACCCTCCTGAATCTCCACATTGAATCCTTGCACGAAGCGCCTTATCCTTTTATGCTCATTAGTCACCAATTCTGGAGCATACTTAGAAAGTTTTAGTGAACTTCCCTTCATTACTCAGCTACACTAAGAGTTCCTTGTCTCAACTTTATGAAGTCGTCCTCCCGTTTCTCTTAGATCAGAGGCGGAAAAAACTTCTCATTAAACTCTCTCGTAAAGTTTTCCCAAGTCCATGGGGTTTGGGCTCTCTCCCACTTTCCCCTTATCATGTCCCACCAAGCACGTGCTACACCCTCAAATTGGAAAGCAACAAAGTTCACTCGGGCTATCTTCGGTAATAGTCTAAGGCAGCAAATATGTTGTTCATCCTCTCCAACCAGTTCTCCGCTACCTCGGGATCAGGTTCCCCAGTGAACTTAGGTGGGTTAAATTTCAGAAACCTCTCCAAGGCTCTATCTTCCCCTCTATCCTGGGTCCCGGGTTAGTTAAGTGGCCCTGGACCCTGTCTCTCAAACTAATCGTTCAAAGATATCAGTCATCCTATTAATGGCAGTAGCCACTGATTACCCCTCTAAATTCTCTTGTCCCTGGGTCGGTCCAGTTGCTTGATCCCTGATCATCTCCTTGAGGTTGGGTTGCCTAATCTCTCGCCCACGACCTCGACCACTCCTTCATCCGTCCATAATTCTAGTTATACCTGCAAGAAATAAAATAATTACGCGAGAAAATACTTAAAATAAGAGCCAATCATGAAAACATTGGAAATAACAAAATTACATGTATTTACACTTCAAAGTTCATACAATTAGCAAGTCATGAGACATTAACAAAAAAAATACGGCACACAGGTGCCCACCAAAAGTACTTTTAGTCATGTACGATCAAAAGTAGAGCCAAGTGCCTCAAAGGTAGGCTACATAGTCAAACAAAATACAATGGCTTTTGCAGCTAGCATCACCCCAGTTATTTCTAACTACAAAAGTCAAAAGAAAGTCAATCACTCTAGTTTTAATCCACCATAGGACTATCAGGGGAACCTTCTTCTCAGGGATCCTCCTCACTGCCCTCCTAAACTGGACTCTGCACAACCTCCATCACCTCATCAATCAGCATAATAGCGTCTGCCAAGATCCCAGAAGGCCGATCACGGACCTCCTCGCCTATCCTAGTCAGACAAGCTCTAACCCTCCGAACCTCTTCACGAGCAGTCTCAGCCCTAGGCATCTCGTCCACCATAGTCCTCTCTAATTCGGCAATCCTAGCACTCTAAGCATTCATCATAATGCTCAACTCTTCAACCTCCTGCAGTAAAGATCGGTTGGTATTCACCAACTAACGACGCTCGTCGTCAAGGGAAAGTACTAGGTCATTAGGGTACGCATAAGTCACCCTACAGAGACATCGAGGGAAACTTAGTAGAAGGCGAATAACGTACACGAGTTCCTCCACCAAGAGCTCAATAGTAAATAGGCCTAAGGGGCTCCACGTGGCCATTAGTATGACTATTATCATTAACAGCAGGTCCTCCATTTCCATTCTCCATCCCTGCAAAACAACCATAATTTCTGGGTTAGAATCTTAAAGTCACTAACTCGCTTGAACATCATTTAAGGTATAATTGAGGTATCTCATTCCTAGTCTTAGAAGTAAAGTTTCTTAGTATATTCTCCCAAATAGATCTCTAACCTAGTGCTCTGATACCAATTGTGACGCTCCTACTTCTCCCTAAGGTGAACCAAAGGGCGGAACGCCTGCCCAACTCTCGCCAGGACTCAGTACAATTCCAGTTCAAACTTAAAGGATAACGACTAATAACCAAAGTCGAAATAAAGACAAGAAGTCATTTCCATACATGAATATTCAAACTTACATCACAAGTTTCAAAGTACATTCATTTTCCCAAAATATACAACTTCCAAAAGATGTTTAGTCCCAAAACATTCAAAATCCTAATCACAAGTGCCTCAAGTCGACTTCTCCAAAACCCCCTTCCATCTCAGTCCCTGCTAAGGAAAACAAATCTAACGGGATGAGGTAACGCTCAGTGAGGCCAAGAAAACATGCAAACACATAGTTCATGTAGTCATAACATTTAAGCAAGAAATAAAGCTGTAACATTCAAGCAATTCACAATTTTCAATTAAATACATTCAATGAGGATACAGGAGCTCTCAGGAGTTAGGTTCCACTTGCTTCGCCAAGACTCGATCGAATACCTCTCCGCGATGACACTCTGTCAACCGAGTCGGCATTTAAGTCTGTAGAATTCCACTTACTTCACAGTTCCGTCCACCATTACACCGCACTGGGCCCGAACTTCTATAATAGACACTACTACGCGAGTAGGCCAAGCAAAGATCTCTCAATAGATTAAGCTTACAGTTATCTCATGGTTCACCAAGCTTCTCGACCAAGCCCTTGCTGGCTCGAGTCGCAAGGTCGGCCAATTGAGATTTGGGCGTCCCTACAGTTCAGTTATAAGTCGAGGAGATTCACTCCAACGACATCCAGTCAAACAAATACAATCAGTTATGAGCAGTTCAATTGTACCATCAGTTAAAAGTGAACGAGTGCGATAACGTACACACTCGACTCAACAGTTGTAAACCATTCAGTCCATAAGAAGCAATTCACGTAATCACAACAAATCATGCACTTGACACTTACCAATCAGAATAAGGGAGTAAGTGCTCAAACAATCTTTTAGGCATCCACTTCGAGATCCTCTTGAAGGTCCCCTTGAGCGCCTGAGCAAATAATAATTGACTATCACACATTATTACTTACAAACCCCTTGCTAACAAGGAAGATTGTACACTTGTACAATACTAAGAAAATGTTCATGACAGTAAGCCATAATTACTCGAAAATCGAGACTCAAAAGTGGGGTTTAATAACACAAGAAAAACTGATTTCCTCCATGAAATCAAGTTTAAAACTGTCAATCAATATCAAAGATAGGGAAGAGTTTCCAAAAAACTCATTTCTTAACAAGTCAGAAAAATTCAGTTTTAAGTGACAATTTTTTGAAATTTCAGTTCTTTCACTCAGCCGGTCCAAAATTGGAAAACTTTATACCGTTAGAATCTTGGTTCGGAAGTACTAAAAGTTCCTAGAAGATGCTTTTCCAAGATTCTAAATGGAAGACATTCAAATTTCAGCTCAAAAGTGGCCGATCTGAACAAGGCAAGGCAGTTTTGGTCATGTTTCTCGGCAAACTTTGGAAATTCGAAAAACTTCACAGAAAGTGAACTAGCCTCTGAAATTCATAACACAATATAAGTTCCAAACAAGGTTTCAAACACAACAAACGGAACTAGATTCGGGAGTCTTGAGTATTAAGATACAGCAGTTCAAAGTCGGTAAATTTTCACTGGCTAAACAGTGTGAAATTTCCAGATTTAAAAGTAAACTTTGGGATCTCATTTGGGATATCGAAATGATATTAGAATAACACCAAATTTGGTTACAATTCAACTTTCCATATGAGTACTACTCTTCTATCAAATTTCACGTAAAAACTCGTACGGGAAGGTAATTAACAAAACTACCAGAGTTTAGGAAATTCTTAAAGCAAATCTGTCTTCTTGCTTTCTTTTCCTTTTTCAAACATTTTGGCCCAATGAAATCAACTCCAATTCTACCCATTTTTTGAAACCAAGATTCTAGGAACACTTAATAAGAATTTGAAAAGCAATGGACATCAAGATTTTCGAAAGAAAACATCCCAAATCAAAGCTAACTAGTCGGCTAGCAAGAAGAAAGGGTTTTCCAGATTTCCAACTTTGGCACAGTTTGTAAATTGAACCATATCTCACTGCATACAAATGAAATTGAGAATGGTTGGTGGTGTTGGAAAATAGACTCAAAAGTCTACATTTCATCAGAACAAGTCGTTTTCAAAATCAGTTCATAAATGAGAGAAATTAGAGCCACAAAATGCAGTTTCTACCATTCTCTCGGATAGACCATCAGAACAGGATAGCAAATTTTGCCGGACCACTACAGTTCACTCATTTCGAACTAGAAGGTGAATTTTATACCGTGGAAGGCTACAAGTGTCTAGTTTCAAATGCCGCAAACGGAACTCGATTTCAACTTTTGGACAAAGAGATATGTTCGATCAAAGTGGTACTGTTCAGACTGCCTGAACACATTTTCCAGTTTTCTTCAAATTTCGAAATTTCAAGTTTTGCTCGACCAATTCAAATGCTTTTGGTAGAAACTTTCTACACACAATATACAACATATATCAACCAATTTCACAGCAAAACAACCCACAAAAATTCGAAATGAAGGTACGAAAAGCACTCGACAGTTTCGGCCATCACACTTGCACCACTTTCCTTGATTCTTTCTTCACTTTCTAACCATATACACCTCATATAACACATAAACAACATCAATCAAGCATTTAATCCTCAAGGCAGCTACCTAGAGGTCACCACAAGACCGCTAGCCTAACATTAAAAGCAAGAAAAATAAATTTCCTCAAGTCCTCTACCTAGTTCAAGCTTTGGGTTGCAAAACCCTTGCACAACTAACTATAAACCTGTATTAAATGGAGAGATTAGATGAGTTGATGGTTACCTCCTTAGTTCTTGAAGAAACCAGAAATTTCACCACCAAAAACTCCAAGAATTACCGCAAGATGAAGCCTTTCTCCAAGCTCAAGCTAATCTCCAAGTGGTTTTGAAGTTGGTTGCAATTTGAGAGGTGAAATGGAAGCAAGATGAAGGAGATGAAGAAGCTTTCTTTCCTTTCTTTTTTTCTTGATAGTTCGGCCGGCCAAGAGAGGTGAGGGGAGAGAGAGTGTTTTGGTGTTGTGAAAGCCTCCTTTGGAAGCTTAAGGAATTTGTGGCCAAAGATGTTCAAAGTCAACTAGGAATTAGTGTCGCGCGCGGGTGTCGTACCACCGTTTTCTCTCTTGGTTGTTATACTTGTGCACTAAACCTCCAATGTAATTCGTTTAACACTATAATTATTCACTCTTAGTAGTCTAGTATAAATTTCTTAAATTTCCATTTAACCGTTCCGGCTCGAAATACGCGAACTTCCGATTCGTTCGCAATAAAGCGAAACTTAAAAGAAATTCTTGTAACGATAATATAACTAACTAATACTAGGGTAAATAATCATAAAAATAACTATTTTAGAAATAAAAACATGAGTCCTCACAATACATATACAATTAGCTCATCCACAATCAAGTTTTACATTTATAAATTTCTAAATACCCCACACGCGATTTTTCGGCATATATACGAGTTGAGAGCGAGTATAGGGTATTAAGGGTCGATCCCACAGAGAAAATTTTTAATTACCGGTGATTTTCGAACTCCTTTATTATTTAGACTACCATAAAAATAAAAGTAATGAAAACAACTCTAGAAATCTCCTAGAGATATGGAATTCCTTACTACTCTTGCAAATGACATTACCAGTTACTTGTATGTTATTATTTTGGTTAGTTATGGCGTAATTTCCTAATGTATGTGAAACCTACTCTCATAGTGAATCAACTATACTTGTAACTAAACCATACCTACTCTCGTGGTTATGAAATTAACCACAAGTTCATTTCTTCTATGAAATTACATGAAACAAGTCACTTAAGCCACAAAGGTGACCTCTACTCTCGTGAGTGTACTCCCTAGGTTTATCACTTCCTTAAACTAGTGTTAAATTCCAATTCTCATTGTAAATTTAACACCTTTAGATAATCACAACTAATGGCCGGTTAATCTTGATTAGAAAAGCAAAAGTGATATATAACTTGCTAAACAATACCATTTCTCCCTTATACATCCAAATATGAAAACACATTTGAAAATAAAAACTCCTTCAGTGATCATTACATTCAGTCAGCCATTTCATTCATTGCATTTTATTCACTGGCTAGTTCTCCACCAGACTTCGTGGTCATACTCGAGGATACCAAAACAGTGGCCCAAGGTCACCAGCCGCCCGACCGAATCCGCTTCTAGCTCGAGTCAACTGGCAACGAAGGGCAAGGGTCTAGTTCAGCCATAGGCTTACATTCATGCAGAAGTAACATTCAATCATTTGATCATTGAAAATTCACATTCACTTAGGGTCGAGTGCGATAAAATACACACTCGTCCATTGAAAATCCATTTTTACAATCATTGAAAAGCGTTTAACATTCAAGCAAACATTCACAACATTCCACATAGTCATTGAAAGCACAACATGCAAGGAACACTCACCAATCAATCGCAATCTTTCACTTCAACCCAGGTTCATCCTCTTGAACTCTCTCGAGTCCTGTAGTCATATACTATATTAAAAAACTAGCAATACAAAAGCCAAATTGCATGAAGAAATTTGAAGTTTCAAAACTTCTTTTAGAAAATGCATCACTTTACAAGTTTTATGCCTATATAACTTATCAAAAAATATAACATTTTCTTATTCAAATCAAGGAAGAAAACCTTCATATGCATACTAAATCAATGTTTCAGGAGTCATTTGGAGGCACACGAGCATTGATTATAGTCAAACGTTTGAAGAAATTAGGTTAAGACTTTCAAGTGCAACATTGGAAATTGCCCAACTAGAAAATGATTTGAAGAAAGTCATTTCCTTTCATTTAAACCTCTTGCCTTGGCTCAAAACTAACACACATGCAAAGAAAGAGGTTGTAACAAGTGTTTTGAATAAAATCATATGCAAGTGAAAAACAAAAAATGCCCTAAATTCACACCTCAACCCTCGCTTGTTATTATCAAGGAAGATCATGTAAATAGAACTTATAAATAGATCTCATAGCTTAGTAACCCTATGCAATATACATGCACGCTCTTTTTGTTTTTGGAAGGAAAATGAGTAGAATATTTTTAAGTTTGAAACTTGACATACGCAACTAAACATCATGTTTAAAATGGTTCATCACTTTCACCATGCAAAATGTATGGGATTTGGTAAAATTTCAGCTCATATACCACCACCAAAGTGGACTCAAGCATCCCTAAGCAAACTAAGTCCAAATCATCCAAAAATCACATTTCCACTTTCACTTTCACTCACCTATACTACAAGAAAAGAAAAGGGCGCATTTCCCTTGTTTTTCCTTACATTTTTCCTTCAATTTCAAAGCTAACTTTCATAACCAAACAACCCCAAACAAGTCCACAAGTGATAAGATACAAAGGGTCCTTATTACAGCCACAAAACTACCTATATTAGTCCTTTACCTAGCATATATTCAGCATATATCTAAACTGGAAATTTAACCCCTAAGCTGGAATTTAACACCAAAAGCTAGAAATCCTTCAAGTGAAGCCAAAAATACATGTACAAGCTGGAAAATTCTCATGGCAGCTCAAAGTTTCATAGCAAGCTGGAAAATAATAATTCATGGTTGGAAATTTCGAATGAAAACTGAAAATTAACCACTAAAGTTGGAAATTCGAATATAGAAGCTAGAAAACCTCATCTCAAAGCTAAAAAGTTCATCCAACCTCATATCAAAGCTAAACCATTCATATCAAGGCTAAACAACACATTCCAAAGCTGAAAATTACAACCTACTAAGAAAAATCATGAATCTTCCATAAAATCCACCACAATCAAGTCATATATTGCTTAGATTACAAGATAAGAAGGAAAAGAGAGATTTCTTAATGATATACCTCAAAACCCCCAAAATAAGTTGCAATACAAGAACTTTCTTCCTCCCAAAAGCTCCATCAAGCTCACCTCCAAGCTTTCCCCAAGATTGATCGGAGTGAATTCGAGTTTCACGTTGGTTTTCTCAAGAAGCAAGCAAGAAATCAAGTTGAAAAAATTGAGAATTCTTCTCTCTTTTCTTTCCCTAAAGGTTCGGGTACCATAGAAGAAAAATGAAAGAAATTTTAGTTAAATGGAAGAAAAAGATGGTAGGAAAGTCTTGGTCAATGGAAGGCTTTGACCGTTGACAAGTGGCATGATCCAATTCCGGTTCTATCTCTTTGTCTCTAATAACCAATCTAACTTGTGTTTCTCTAATACACTCTTAACACTTTTAATCACTTAATTCCTCTAGCTCTACACCCATTCTCGTCTACCAAATATAATGTGTACATCTCACTAGTCGGTCAAACTACCTTAATATTCTACAAAATTTAACATGCACTAAAATATAAAAAGGGGAATGATAAAAATCTTGACTTAACCAATAAAATTACCATGAAATTAAGGCAGGTAAATAAGCAAGTAAAGTAGTAATAATTTCACCCTTGAAACTCTTCTTTTGGATGGCAGCTCATGAAACACTAACGGATAGTTGGCCGCTCCTTCGCTTGATGTGCTGCGCAACCAGGCAGAAATAGCGCAGCTGGCTTTTCCGCTCAAGCACGTGCTCGTAGGAAAATTTTCTCACGGGCGGCCAAACCTAGAAACAATCTACAAATTCTTTCAGTACTTAGGCTTCTGTTCGGATCTCAAGATTGGAGTTCTCGACTCACGGCACATCCTTCTCCGCTTCTCAACAGAAGATGACTTCCTGCGATGCTGGCTAAGAGGGCGTTGGATGATCTCTGGCTTCCCTCTCCATGTTTTCAAATGAACTCCAGACTTCAAGCCCAACAGCAAATCTTCGAGCGCTCC
Source organism: Coffea humblotiana (assembly GCA_023065735.1). Classification (NCBI taxonomy): domain Eukaryota; kingdom Viridiplantae; phylum Streptophyta; class Magnoliopsida; order Gentianales; family Rubiaceae; genus Coffea; species Coffea humblotiana. Next base: position 84,496 of record JACYVW010000103.1, read on the forward strand.
AGTTCGGCTCTCTTTTTGAACAGTTACCTGTCCATTTTTTCGACAGAACCTCCCTCTTCTCCATCGCAAGGGCAACAGGTACTCCCCTAAAGATTGATACAGCCACTGCTACCTTATCTCGACCTAGCGTTGCACAGGTATGCGTTAAGTTAGACCTCCAGGGAGAACATCCGAATCGCATTTGGATAGGCGTCGGCAGCAGCGATTTCTGGCAGCAATCTCCTTTCATACTGCTCTGGGTGTCATAAACAAGGCCACGCCGTCCCAGACTGCCAGCGCCGCTCGCATCGCAAGGAGACCAACGGAGCAGCGCAGTTGGCTCAGTGTTCAAGCTCTGTGGACGCAGCACATGGGGCATCTGCCAACATGGGCCTGGCAGCCACGGCGACGGACACGGCCTCTCTTGCTCCAGAGCCACTCGCGGATGGGAAAGGAGCAGTCGTGGGATCTAAACAGGCCATATCTCAGCCTGGTGCTTCTGGTACTTTGTGTTCTGGTTTCGTAGCTGTAGCGCAGGAAGGCGCCTACCCCTATGGGTCGGACAGCCACGGGACCAGGTACAGCCTCCCTACCCCTGGAGCCACGCTCAGATGGAAAAGAAGCTGTCGAGGGGATTGCCCAGACCATCCTAGTTCCGGTCTTGCAGCCTGGGGCACTCCCAGGGATGGAGCCACCTGTGGGAGCTTGTGACAGCAAAGGCCAAGCCAGTTGCGTGGTTGACAACATGGCTGCTATCCCGGTGGCTCGGCATCATCGGGGACATCTGGACGACATGGCGCTCACTCGCTCCAGCAGGGGGGGAAGCCATGCGTGCAAACTCTTGCTCGGATACCGAGGAGGAGGCAGCGCACCCCCTTTGCGTTGACCGAGGCCTGCTAGCCACCTCTCTCACGGAGTTTAGTGTCTCTTTGGCCCAGCGGCTTCCGCCACTTGCTCGAGCTGAAAACGGTTATGTTACAGTGACCTCCAAGAAGTCCCGTAAGAAGAGGAGCCACATTCATCTTCCGCGACATATTCTTACAAGGCAAGCTTCTAAAGCTGTTGGTCTTTCCTCCTCATCCTTTTCTAATGAATAGTTTCCTACTTTGGAACATAAGGGGGACGGTGGGTAATTCATCTGTCCGTCGCTTAAAACATTTGGTTCGTTCCCACAACATTTCTGTTCTGGTTCTTTTTGAGCCGATGGCAGACGCTGCTCAAATAGAAGGTCTTCGTTTGAAGCTTTCTTTTGACTTCAGTTTGTTCAATGTGTCTAATAAAATTTGGCTTCTATGGAGATCTGATTTTCACTTCACTGTCCTACGCAATTCTGAGCAATTGCTCCATGTTATGGTGGCGCATGACTCTTGGTCGAGTGTAGGGATAGCTACCTTTCTCTACGCCAAATACACACGGGCGGAGCGTCAAGCACTGTGGTCAGACCTAGTATCGATAGCTAGCATGGCCACCAGGCCGTGGCTAGTTGGAGGGGATTTCAACATCATATCGTCGGTTATGGAAATTGTAGGGAGAGCTGCCCAAGATCTTGGGGCTATTTCCGACTTCAATGAGACGATACAGAGTTGCTCTCTCATGAAACTACCCTTTTCGGGCAGCTCATACACTTGGACTGGGGTTAGAGCTGGCGTTAGGGTTTGGAAGTGACTAGACCGTGCGCTAGTAACCAAGCATGGCTAGACTTCGCGGCTACCACGACTGTCCAGCATCTCAGTCGTACCACTTCGGACCACTCCCCTCTGCTGCTCACCATTCGAAAGGAGGCTGCTCGCATCCCGAAGGCTTTTAAAATTCCAAAATTTTTGGATTTCTAACAGCAATTTTCTCCAAGTGGTCCGCGATAACTAGACCCTTCCCGTCCAGGGGTATGGCATGCACTCCTTATCATATAAGCTCAAGCAGCTAAAAGGCTGTTTGAAGGACTGGAATTGACAGCATTTTGGGAATATCTTCCAAGTGGTGAAACAGCGAGAATTGGAAGTTCAGCAACGGGAGGCTGAATACGAAGCACAGCAAACGGACGACACTCGAAGTGCGCTTCACCGGGCCCAAGCTCAGCTCCTATCTAGCCTAAGGAACGAGGAGGGAGTTTTGGTAGCAAAAGGTGACAGTTAAATGGGGCAAGGAGGGGGATAGCAATACTCGATTTTTCCACGCCTCCGTTCGGGACAAACGGGTCAAACTCACCATCCACAGAATAAAGGATGAAGCAGGGTCGTGGGTGGAAGAGGAAAACCAAATTGCCGTAGTGGCTGAAAGATTCTTCAAGGACTTGTTAGCCACCGATGACCTAGTGGATGCTGAAGAATTAATACAACACATCCCCACTCTTGTGACTGGGAATCATAATACTCGGTTAATGGGAGACGTCACTCTTGAAGAAGTGAGACGGGTAGTTTTGATCTGGATGGTAATAGTGCTCCAGGTCCGGATGGATTTTCTGGAACCTTCTACACTCACTGCTGGGATATTATCGCAGAGGATGTCCTGTAGGCAACTAAGGACTTCATGGCGGGAACCCCAATCCCAAAGGGCATTAGCAGTACCCACATTGTCTTGATCCCGAAGAAAATGAACCCCTTTTCTTTTGCGGATTTTCAGCCAATCAGTTTGTGCACCTTCGCCAACAAAATTTTACCAAAGTCCTTGCTAACAGATTGGGGCGAACTTTTGCCGGCCCTCATCTCGCCAGAGCAATCCGCTTTTGTCCTAGGGCGGGACATAACGAAAAACATTCTCCTTGCACAAGAGCTAGTAAGGTCTGTCAACAGGAAAGCACGGGGCCATAACTACATCCTCAAACTCGACATGATGAAGGCGTTTGACAGGGTCTCGTGGTTATTTCTCGGGCAGCTCTTGGGGAAATTCGGTTTCCACCATCGGTTTATCCGTCTCTTCACAAACAACCTCTCCCAGAGTTGGTTCTCCATTTTGGTGAACGGTAGCCCAAGGGGTTTCTTTCAAGCAAGGGGATCCTCTCTCCCCCGTGCTCTTTATTCTTGTTTCCGAGGCTTTTAGTGGCGGGTTGAACAGGCTCGTGCAGGAGGCAGCATCACCCCCTTCGCTTTGCCACGGGGTTGCCTCCCCATTACGCATCTCTCCTTCGCCGACGACGTGGTTGTTTTCACCAGGGGTGACCGACGCTCCATTAAGAACCTGATGGCTTTTTTGGACACCTTCCAGAAAGGGTCAGGTCAGAAAGTCAATAAGCAGAAAAGTTTCTTCATAACCCCTACACGGTGCGGAGTCGCTCATGTTCGTATGATCCAACACATCACCAACTTCAGGCAAGGCTCGCTTCGGTTTCAGTACCTCGGCTGCAATCTCTATAACGGCCGTCGGAAGAAGGAATACTTCCAATACCTAACCGAAAAACTTGTAGCTAAGGTTTCGGGATGGAAGAAGAAACTCATTTCACCAAGAGGGCGCTTAACCCTAACTCGGCGCGTCCTCTCCTCCATTCCTTTGCACGTGTTGGCAATCATGGACCCCCCAGTAGCTGTGCTTAAGAATTTCGACAAAATTATGGCCGATTTCTTCTGGGGGGAGTCAGAAGAGGGCCCTCAGTGCCACTAGCGAGCCTGGAGGGATTTGTGTTACCCCACTGCTGAGGATGGACTGGGATTGCAGAGTTTCCACGATATCCAAATGGCATTTAGTTGCAAGCTTTGGTGGCGATACCGGACTGCGGAGTCATTGTGGGCTAGGTTCATGCACTCTAAGTATGGCTCGGGCCAACTGGGTCGTAACCCTTCAAGGGTGTGGAAGCGGATGCTCACTGCGAAGACCACAGTTGATTGCTTCTCCGAGGACCTGGATTACCAGGAGGGGAAGCGGGTCTGGACCCTTACAGCTTCTAGGTGTTTCTCGACCTCCTCCGCATACAAAGTTACCCGACGAGCACGCGCGACCCTCATGTCCAAGAAGTTAATCTGGGATCGCCGCCTCCCCTGCAAGGTTTCCATTTTTATGTGGAAAATGCTGAACGAGTACCTTTTGTTTCCCGAAGCACTGCGCAAGATTGGCTTCCAGCTCCCCTCTAAGTGCTTTTTCTGCCCAAGCGAGAAAACACGCGATCATGTGTTATTGGATTGCCGATTTGCATCGGCTATTTGGGAGTTTTTTTCCCGTGCCCTTAAACTCCTCGGGTTTTCATCGAGCGGTATCCTGATGCGGTTACAACATTGGTGGTCCAATGCTTCACTTAACTCGCCGAGAGGGTTGTTGCTCATAATTTTACCATCCATTTTTTGCTGGGAGATTTGGAAGGTTCGGAATGACCTGTTCTACAATGGTGGTAACGCTTGTCACATGCAGGTTTGTCGACATATTCAGTTGTCGGTCTTATCTATCTCGCAAGTGTTTCCCTTCTTACAGGCTACTTCTGAGGATTCGATACTGGTGACTCTAGGGTTCATCCCTAGGAAACTTTGGCGTGGTGCGAAACCCTTCCGGGAACGTTTTGTTTGGCTTTGCAATGTACTTTGGGATAAGGACAAACATGGAGGCCAAGGCCCTTGCCCTTCTAGAGGGGATGCGGCTCTGTACAGAGCACGGCCTCACTGCAGTGGAAGTCCAAACGGATTCTAAAATCCTGGTGCTCAAATTGTAGGACAACGCTCAGGTTCCTTGGAGGATATGGTGGTCCGTCTCTCACATTCGACAATTGGCACTCGACAAACAGTTCACCTTCACCCACATTTATCGGGAGGCCAATGTGGTGGCCGATGCCCTTGCAACTCTTGCAAGCTCTTCTCAATGCTCCTCGGTCCTCTCAGTGACCCAACTCCCCAGGCGTATCATAGGTTTAGCTGCCTTAGACAAGGCCCAACTCCCTTATATTAGGATGGTTCACCACCTTGGCTGTGTATCGGAGTAACGCTCCCCCTCTTTATCATTCTCGTAATGTACCCCCCTCTTGTTTTAGTGAAATAAAAATATATAGATTAAAAAAAGGAAATATAAATTAATTTTTCAAAAATAGGAGAAAATTTAAAAATAACTTCCGGATCCTCACAATTTTGGCTAAATCTGGCTCAATTTCCTAATACATGTGAAGCCTACTCTCGTAGAGAATCAAATATCCTCATAGTTAAACCATATCTACTTTCATGGTTATGAATTTAAGTACAAGTTCATTTCTTCTATAAAATTATATAGAACAATGCCACCAAAACCACAAATGAGCACCTCTACTCTCGTGAGTGTAATCCCAAAATTTAATACTTAATATAAAATTTCAAATTCTCATTACAAATCTAACACCTTGAGGATTATCATAATTAATAGCTAGTTAATCATGATTAGATTAAGCAAAAGTGCTAAATAAGTTGTTCAATATCATAGCACCAAATAACCATGTAAATATCACAAATAAGATATAAAAAGTTCATTCATAACTCTAGGCATATACTTTAACAACACATACTAAACATAAAATTTAAACTTATATAATAACTAAACAATAGAATCCAATACAAAAGACAGAGAGTTTGGAAAGAAATGTAACCCTTGTCACATGAGTTCATTTCCTCCATCTTCATCTCCTTCTTCATCTTTCCATAGCTAATAAATAGTAAGAGATAAACTAACTAATCTAAATTTCCTACACTATCTCTCGCGTTGAGGACAAGTAATGATAAACTAAACTAACCTAAATTAATCACTTATCTCTCAAAGTGGAGGAAATCTCTCACGTTGGGTCGCCAGATCACCTTACCCATGTTTACAGAGAAGCCAACGCAGTTGCAGATGCCCTGGCAGTTTGGCAAGCTCCACGCGTGTCTTTCAGAGTTTCCCTCCCTCCCCACTTCCTGACCACATACGGGGATTAGCCCGCCTAGATAGGGGTACAGATGCCTTATGTACGTTTGGCTTAGGTATACTGGCGGCATGTCAGCCTCATTTTGCTGTATTTTTTTTGGCCTTTTGAATAACATTTGGAGTGGCGCCCACCCTCGTTTCTTGAGGTTAGCCAAAAAAAAAACTACAATGTAAACAATGATTCAAATGTTGATATAACACCTATGCACATTTCAAATTCAATTCCTCAAAGCCAAGTAAACAACCATTATACAATTATTCCTTTTACCTCAAGTATTCATAACATCAAGTAAAGAAGAGACTATTAGGCCATGATTCAAATACATCATTTCAATTTCTCATCATTATCCAATTTCACAAGCAAGTCATATAGTCAATAAGCAGCTTCCTAATCCCATGATCATTTTTTTTCAATATAAAAGGGGGATTTATTCAAATATATACAAATACTTACTCAAGTTATGAAAGTACTTTTTCACATGAGGATCAGCATTTTTAGATGAAATTCCTGGTCACTCAACACTTCACATTTTCAAATTGCTTTCCATACTCTTAATTCAAGTACCGTTTCACACGAAAGTCGATATTTGTAGTTGAAACACCCAGTCACTATGCATATGAACCACTAGAGTAGAATAACTCTCTCTCTCTTTCTCTCTTTTCTTTTTCTTCTTTTTTTAAATAAAAATTAATAAATAAACATTCCCTCAAAAGATTAATCATAGGAAGAGTAATGCATTTATTGGCCATATATATCACTCAACTATGTAAAATCAAGCAAAGAGAAGAAAATTTTATCAAACATGCAAAATTTAGACATAATTTCCTCCACTTTGAGAGATATACTTTCTTACAAAGCAAAATTTATAATCACATAGTAGCTATTTCCAAGTTAAATGAGAAATCAATTTTCAATGCACATGTACTTATTTCAACAAGGGAGTTTGAATACTAATGGTTTTGGAACATATTGCCCTTGTACCAAATTAAAACTTTTTAAAAATTTTTAAAAATTTTGGGGCAATTCTGGACAATATTTTGAAAAAATTTTGGCAAAGTTTTTCCCTTATAACTGGATGAAACTCCCTGCCAAACAACCCAATATTTAACAAATTAAAACCAAAATAACATTTCCAAGCTCAAGTCCAATTTTTCCAATCAAGAATCAATCATAAATAATAGCAATATGTCCAAGTTTTTCCCTCCCAACATTTAAAATGCATATTGCCCTCATTGTGTAAAAAAGACAAGCAAGATAAGGAAAACTCCCCTATTGACGTGATTGAAGTATCACACCCATGAAGTTTCTCGATCCATTGTGAAGTTTATGAACCATTCGCCACAATTCTACAAAGATAAACTTCATGAGCTCCATTTATAACCATTAGTAGTGTCAAACTTAAAATGGAAAAACAAACTAATTGGATTTGAATAATGCAAAAATCATAAAGGCATGAATTCTTGTAAATAACCACTCACCTTTTTCTTGTCATGTACCTATATAAAATAGACAAGTAACTACTTAAAGTACAAAGGCAACACCTCACTACCCAAATCTCTATACATTTAAACCTTTTTACTCAAAATGCCTAAAATCGTAAATGTAAGACATAAATCTTAAACTAGGCATGTTATAAAAATCATCATATCATAATAATTTCGAGCAAAATTAAATCAATAAATATACATTATGCACATGCTTAGTTTAAACTCCTAAAGTCCACAAAAATTGCAAAATTTTTCAAATATCCAAATTTCATCATCCAATCATGCTTCAAGAGGAGAGTTAGCGATAATAAGCTCATTATAACACCCAAACATCAAGTCAAATGCACAAATTCCCAAGCTAGTTAGACTAGTCTTTATCCAAATTTCACAAAATTGAAATTCCAAAATGTCACCATATAATGAATGTATACATGTAAGTATCATAAACAAGTCACATTTTAGTTATTTGAATCATCCAATTATACTTAGTAATATTCCAAAACCAATTTTCACAGTGATCAAAATGTAGGAATATGCACAAAATTGAAACATCGCATACATCATTATACTCCCACAAGTTCTCATATAAACATATTTAGAGATATTAAATAAGCATAATGAAACTCGTGAACATCAACAAACAACATCACAAATTCACTACTAAAAGTTTGTCAAGAAACATAAGAATGGTGAATTTTAAAATACCAAGTTGAGTTTAAGAAACTTACCTCAAATTGGTAGAGTGATGTTTAGTGATGTAAATGATGCAAAAACCCTTAAACTTTTACCCAAATTAGCCCTCAAATGATCAAGTTTAAGATTTGAAAAACCTAGGCTCAAGAGCTTCATTCCAAAAGTTGAAGAGTTTTGGATGATTTTGATCGGTGAAAAGGGATGTTTGATGTGTTTGTAGGATGATTTAAAGCAAGAAAAGTAGATGAAATTGAAGATTTGGAGAGATCAGATGTGTGTTAACTTGGGTCCTTAAGGAAGGGAAAGAGAAAAATGAAGAAATGAAATTCGTATAAGCTATCTTCAAGAAAAGGTGCCAGGATCCATGACGTAAGCTACCCAGGCATGATCCACGAGGTGTTGCTCATGGATCCTCCTCGCAAATCCTTGGGTTATGCACTTCATTCATTTTTTCCCATGAAACTTACCATTTTTCAAAGGGTAAAAAATAAAAAAAGCCCTTTGTGATAAATCTAATATACAGAAAAGTCTCCCGTGATTTCAAAACGTACAAAATGACATCTCATACTTTGAACTAAATTGTAAAGGTGACAGAATCCGTTAAACTTAACGAGGATGGATGAACTGACAAAAAGGCCCTGATATAACTAAGCAAAAGACAACTCAACAAAATCATTTGTTTCATTCTCTAAAGAGAGAATTGGGGGCTAAAGGGTAGAACAGGTATATTTGTTAAAAATTAAATATAAATTTTTTTTCGATTCCAATAAGTCATTTCCGTTAATTTTAACGGATTCTGTCATTTTTACAATTTAGTTCAAAGCATTGGCTGTCGTTTTTGTACGATTTAAAATCATGGGGGGCTTTTCTGTATATTAGATTAACCAGAAGGGGCTTTTTTGTTATTTACCCTTTTCCAAAACTTAATTTGGATCATTCTTTCTCAAGTTTAACACTTCACGTAAGTTTAAAATGATCCAAGCATACAATCCAACCCTTCATGATAAATCAAAAACATCTAAATCATAAAATGAGAGGTTAAGTTCTTTGATCTTCCTTTTCCTCCTTGACTTCAGAAAGTGACTTTTGCCTTCTTTCTTGAACCCTATAAAACAAACATAACAAACATACTTTAAAACATAGAAAAAACATAAAAACACACTAAAATAAGGTAAATTAACATAAAACATTAGATTGTCTCCCAGTAAGCACTCCTTTATAGTCACTAACTTGACTATTGTTGACTCAGTCATTGTCATGATGGCTTCATTAATGAGTCTCCACCAAATTTGGATGTCGTGGATCAATAAATGGAAGCTCCACCTCATGAGACTTATCTCCAAATGATATAAGAACAAGAATTAGCTTACCATGCAATTGCATCACTTGAGAACCTACCAAAGGAATCTCCGCATGACTTTCTTGGGCAATAATGTTCTTAGAACTTGCATTTTCAACATATTCCTCAAGAGGGATTATATATGAATCATTCATGCATGCCTCTTGAGGTTCAAGATCCATTCCAAAGGCATTATCATGTGAAATAGACATTTCCTCATTAAAGCTCACATTAGATGCTTCATTATATCAAAATGCGTTCTATTTTCACATGTGACATTCCCATCATTCATGTTTAGATTGAATTAACTATTCTTTCATGAAATAGCTTCATGTATAACATTCAAATGATCTTGTATTTTATCATAGCATGAAGTGAATTCACCCATTATAACATCATGACGGTCGGAAATCTCATTAGCGAACTTTTGAATAGCAAACTCCCAAGATGACTTTAATTCATATTAGACATATTCGGGTTGCTAATCATAACAAATTAAAGATTCACTACATTGATTATTCCAACAATATTCATAAGAATTACCCCAACTAGGATTGCATTGATCAAAACAAGAATTATAATGCCCAAATTCACCAGTAATCCATATTTTGTGCTTGCATACATTCATAAGTAGTATGATATCCTCAATACAAGCCACAACTCACATGATTAGATTTAAAAGTATTAACATTCATTTTTTGTTCATACATAGATGTCAACATGTCCAAATTAGCATTTAATGCACCAAAGTCATTCGTACCTATGGGTCTTGCTTGGTTACCTATATTGTTGAAACTTTGAAAGTAATAGGGATCCATTGCTGAGTTTCCTTCCCTCACCATTTGAGCTATCCTTCTCGAATCGCTAAACATGCTTTTAGACAAACTCAAAAGCACTATTAGTCAAGAAGAATACGTAATAAGACACAAACAAAAGCTAAAACCAAACACACAAAAGAAACACGAAAATATAAATAAAATAGCTAAACTAACAGTGTCTTTTTTAGCACCGACATTGACTCAAATCTTCCTCGGCAATAGCACCAAAAACTTGACGAGAATTTTACTTCACACTAAATTTTAAAAAACCAAATACCCCATTTTCGGCAAAGATACAAATTGTTTATTAAGCATGGGGGATATTAGGTGTCAATACCATAGGAAAGATTGTCAATTACCTGTGATTTTCGAACTCTTTTATTATTTAAACGACCACAAGTTAAATCAAGTAAGTCTAAGCTACAAGCATGAAAATAAATGAAGTAAAAATGGCAATAAAAAGCATCTAGAATTATGAAATTCCTTACTACTCTTACAAGTGAAATTAATAGTTAATTGAATATTATTATTTTGGCTAAAAATGGTGTAATTTCCTAATACATATGAAGCCTACTCTCGTAGTGAATCAACTATCCTCATAGCTAAACCATACCTACTCTTGTGGTTATGAAATTAAATACAAGTTCATTTCTTCTATGAAATTACATAGAACAATGCGACCAAAGCCACAAACATGCACCTCTACTCTCGTGAGTGTAATCCCTAAGTTTAACACTTAGTGTTAAATTTTAGTTCTCATTACAAATCTAACACCTTGAGATTATCACAATTAATAGCTAGTTAATCATGATTAGATTAAGCAAAAGTGTTAAATAAGTTGTTCACATTCATAGTATCAAATAACCATGTAAATATCACAAACCAGATATAGAAAGTTCATTCATAATTCTAGGCATACACTTTAGCAATACATAATAAACATAAAATCCAAATTTATATAATAACTAAACACTAGAATCTAATACAAAAACAAAGAGTTTGGAAAGAAATGGAACTCTTGTCACATGAGTTCAACTCCTCTATTTTCATCTTCTTTTTCATCTTTGCCTAGATAATAAATATAGAGGGATAAACTCACTAACCTAAACTATCCTACACTATCTAAAATTTAAGAACTACATCTTGAAGTGAAGAAGTGTTGTTACACCTCCAAACTTAGCTCCTGAATGATGCAACAAGCCCCTGTTTATAGAAGAATTTCTCTACAAGCTTCCAACATTTCATATCTCCAATAAACCAAAAAGTCTTCAGCTCCAATGTGAAAGATTGATAAAGAATCTCCAAAAATCCACAAAAGTTGCTAAAAGTTGATTCCAATTGATGAAAGTTGTTAAATGTTGACAAAAGTGATTGGCTTGAGCTTTAAACCTTTCTTTCAAGTTGATTTTCCAGCTCAAATTGAAATGAAGAAAGATGCATCAAGATGGATCAAGTTGCACAAGTTGTGCAAGTTACATTATAGCATTTCGGATAAGAAAACTGACATGGACGGGGTATACATATACAATTAGTTTATCCACAATCAAGTTTTACATTTATAACATCCTAAATACCCCACACACGATTTTTTGCAAGTATACGAGTCGAGAGCGAGTATAGGGTATTAAGAGTCGATCCCACAGGGAAGATTTTCAATTACCGGTGATTTTCGAACTCCTTTATTATCTAGACTACCATAAACATAAAGAAATGAAAATAACACTAGAAAGCTCCTAGAAATATGGAATTCCTTACTACTCTTGCAAATGACATTACCAGTTAAGTGAATGCTATTATCTTGGTTAGTTATGGTGTAATTTCCTAATGTATGTGAAACCTACTCTCGTAGTGAATCAACTATACTTGTAGCTAAACCATACTTACTCTCGTAGTTATGAAATTAACTACAAGTGCATTTCTTTTATGAAATTACATGAAGCAAGTCACTTAAACCACAAAGGTGCTCCTCTACTCTTGTGAGTGAACTCTCTAAGTTTATCACTTCCTTGAACTAGTGTTAAATTCCAATTCTCATTACAAACCTAACACCTTTAGATAATTACAACTAATGGCCGGTTACTCATGATTAGAAAAGCAAAAGTGATAAATAACTTGCTCAAAATAATATCATCAAATAACCAAATAAACATCACTAACAAGATGTAGAAAGTTCATCCATATTCTAGGCATAAACTTTAACTAAACATAAAGAACAAGATCCAAACTTGCATTATAGTTAAATATGAACTTAAATACAAAAGAGAAAGTGTTAGGAGAGAAGTCACCCTTGTCACATGTGCTCTAACTCTCCATCTTTGCTCTTCAAATCTTCATTCAAATCTAACTACAAATACAAGAAGGAAAAGCTACATTAACTATACTAATCTACCCTAACTAATGAACTAAGAAAAACTAGTAAAGACTACATTTTTGTGGAGTTTCTCTAGCCTTCCAAAGATGTGAAAATATCCTCCAAGGCTGCTATTTATAGAGAGAATTCATGCAGGAGACAGAGTGTTTAATCATGCCTTGAGCTCATAAACAAGCTAGAAGTGAGTTGTAAAGCTTCTTTTGCAGCTGTATTGGGCTATTTCCACCGATATTCTTGCAGGAAAATGGGTCAAAAAGCTTGTGTGAACAAAACACAAGTTGCAGAGCAAGTTGCAGCCGAAATTGAGGAATACGCGACTTCAAGCCACGTATTCATGAAGTCGCATTTTTGCTTCTGTACATTTGGCACCACTTCAACTACTATTTTCTCAATGATAGAGGCCGAACTAGCTCTTTTGCAAAACATGAAAATTGTAACCCGTTGAGTTATATTTTCATTACCTCAAGAATCATCCCATTTGGAGCTCTGTGGACCAAGAAATGACCAAACTACCCTCGCCTGGTCAGAGCTCTGTTTCAGCTTTTGACAACAGAGTTGCACTTCTGTATTTCGACTTTTTGACAATGAAAACGACTGAAATGTATTTTCATGTCTTCATACCAAATGTATGTCTATCTCTTAGCTTCAAAATGGTATAAGAATCACCTGAATCAGTTCTTATAGCTCCAGATATAGCCGAAATACCACAAGGTGTTGAAACTGTCTTCACTTGCATTTCTTCCTTTGAATGTTTTGCACTACTTGTCTTCTTTAAACCACTTCAAATCATCAATAATCATCCAATTATCTTCTCAAATCTCTCCAATTGATGATTGAATCCTTAAACCTACAAAACATGAAGTTTTTACCCTTAAAATCCATAGAAATGCAATTTTCACACTTTAAACCACAAAATGCATATTTTCACTAAAATCCTAGTTAATTAGCTATAAAAGTAGTTAAAACACACCAAAATTAACTAATAAAATACACTTAAAACATGTAAAATATATACTTATCAAAAATAGACCTTGAAACTGCACTTTGAACAAGAACTGGTCTGGAGAAGTGATTTCTTCTTTGGCAAGAAATCTCAATTAGCTTCAAAACCATTCTACCTCCATACAGCGCTGCTCAATCCCTTATATTTTAACCCTTGAAAACGGTTGAATCAGCTTTTATGCTAAACACAAAACTTGTAGCTCTCTGAGATAGCTTTCCAATGGTGTAACAATCAGGTCAATTGGTTCTAGATGCTAAGATATGATCAAAATACTGAGACTGGTTGGATGAGCATTGCAACAAAAATTTGCTTCAGTAATTCGGATATTTGGCTATGAAATCAAAAGGACTGGGTTTTGATATCTTCATAAGAATTGTGGAACACTGTCTTATCTTCAAAATGAATCAAAAATCATTTCAATCCAATCTTTGTAACTCAAGTTATGGCCAAAAATTCAAAATGTAATGTCCTCCAATCTCTCTTCGTTTTGTTTCTTCATTATATCATCATTTGTAGTTCATGTCTACTTGAAATTATCTTCAAATCATCAAGTTTTATACAAACACTCCATATGTAACTCCATTTGATGATTGAAATATTAAAACCTGCAAAAACATGAAATTTTCTCCACTTAGCACCATAAACTTTCTTACAAAATGCAACTTTGACTATAAACCTATTTATTTAACTTTAAAATGATTAAAAACACAACTAAAACATACATATTTAAATGCAAAAAAGTACACAAAATAATCACTTATCAATAATGCAGCAAAAGTTTCACAATCTACAGATGATAGTGAGCAAATAACCTTTTTATGCCATGGCTCATAGCTAGAATGGTGGCATCTTTGAATTTTTCGCTGTAGGAAAGCAAGAGCCTAGATTTGTATCGATGATGGATGGCAAAAGAAAATGTGGGACAAATCTCCATAGATCTCCTTGCAAACAGCGCAAGTAAGATCCAAAGTTATCCCACACTTGATGAGATTATCATTTGATGCCAATGAGTTATGACAGGCTCTCCATAGCAGACAGTTTGTTTAATTGTTTGAGTATCTACATTAATTGAAGATGACAGGCTCTCCTTGCAGATGATAGTTCGTTGTTTAGTATCTACATCAATTGTATTTCCATACGAAAAGAAGATATAATATGGACGGAAAATTGTTTAAAACATCCTTCACATTTTGCCAAATAAAAATTTCAATCCTTCACTATTAAAATGTTAACTTTATGTCCATTACAAATTCAAGTTTGTAAAATTTTGTTTCAACCTAAATTTTTTACCACTTTTTGAGTATGCAATCACCATGAGACCCACATGCCAATAATTTTTATGTACAAAAAGGTCAAGTTTCACTTTTTTTAGTAGCAAAAACAAATATAGATTAGGTCAAATCTCACTTTTTTAGGGGAAAAATGACTATAGTTTGGATCAGATTCTACTTTAGGGAAAAATGACTATAGTTTGAATCAGATTCTACTTTTTTAGGGACAAAAATAAAAATGAATCTAGTCATTTGTTTAACTATAAATGGGATCTAACATTTTTGCCCATAAAAAAATAATCATGTGTGGATCACATGATGGATTCAAAGTAAATAGTGGTCGAAAATTTTAAGTTGGGACCAAATTTTACTGACTTGATTTTACAAAGGATATAAAATTACTATTTTAAAAGTGAAAAATGAATATTTATTTGGCAAAATGTGAAGGATGCTATAAATGTTTTTCCCTAATGAAACTCCACTTGACCAATTGAAAGCCTCACTTTGCAAGAACTAGAGTTAATTCTCATTATCGATATCCTTTGATCCTTCGAGTTTCCATTCTTAAAAAGGGAGGGGAAAAAAAGCAAAAGATATATGTAAACTGGCAAAATAATTGGGCCACCAACAAAGCAAAAAAAGCCAAAGGCGCCTCTCCCTATACTAAACTATAATCTCATTGCACTTTAAGCATTTTCCATTTGACTGGAGCAATATGACTGTGAAATCATGGGGCAGCAATTTTTCTTTTGGAAATCTATAAATGTCGAATGGACCCCATGGAATGGGCAAGTTGGACCATATATCGTTTGTTTTCTTTGCTGCTTTTAGTTTGGCATGTAAAGAAATGGTAATAGCTAGCAGTATTGACGGTAACGCGAATACGAATTTCTTTATACTACTACTATTTAATACTTGTCTTTTTGAACTTCTGGCTGGAGCATCAAGAAAAGCAAAGTTGTAAATAAAGAGTAAAAGACTCATAACACCGACGACCAAGTGTTCTTTTAAGCTTTAAAGGGCAGGCAAAGCGATCCTGTCAATTGGTAGTACAAGTTCTTTCTAGTACTTGTCTGTGGTAACTAGCTAGCCAGGAAATGGGGAATTGCTTGTTTGGAGGAGGTATAGGTATAGGTGTAGGAGAGTTGAATGAAGTGCTAATCAAAGTGGTAACTGGGAATGGTGGCATCATGGAGTTTTGTGCTCCCATCACAGTGGAATTCATCACCGATGAGTTCCCGGGACACGGCATTTTCAGAAGCCATGATCTCTTCTGGAAGCCGTTGGCTCACCACGAAGTCTTGCAAGCAGGTGAGTACTACCTCCTACCGCTGGATGACAAGGACAACGACAAGAAGAAAGGTAGCGTGTACAACAGCATAATTGGGCAGGTTGCTCAGATAGGGCACATAAGGTCAAACAGCGTTCCCCAATCGATGCCTGCAGTGCCGTATAGGATGTCGTTTGATAGCCAAGGATTTCTGAAGAGGTCACATACCGAAGTATTTCCACGAACCAATAATGATCAGTTTGGTGGTTTTTGGAAAGTTAAGCTGGTCATTAGCCCTCAACACTTGTTGGAGATTTTGGCACAAGAGGCTCGAACCCAAGAGTTGATCGAGAGTGTCAGAACTGTGGCTAAATGCAGGAATGGCTTTCTCTACCTCTTCCATTGGTTTTTCGGATCAGTGGAGTCTTTCCAGCAGCAGAAATGCCTCCTCAAAGAAAGATGCCTTATTTTTAGAATTCTAAAATAGTAAATTGATTATCCGTTTCTTTTTCTATCACCCTGTTTTGGGTTCAACTATATCGGATAGTAGTTGCTTCTTTTTTCAGTTATATTTTTTTGTTTGGATTTAACAAGTGTTTTGAAAACTGTTTTTATGTTTTACGGCTACTGTAATAAACTCCAAAAACAGTTTTAAAAACAACACCTATAAAAAAAATTTTCATCTTCCTTCCACAGATTATATACAGCCACCATCCATCACCCTCCACTGCCACTGTCACCACCCCCCCTCCTCCCACCATAGCCACCACCCTCCGCCCTCCTTCTCTCTTCTCCTCCTCTTCTCTCCTTCTTCCCTCCTCCTCCCTCTCCTTCTCTTTCCTCCTCTCTTTTCTCCCTCTTCCCCTCTCCTCCTCTGCCACTCTCCTTCCCTCCCCTTCCTCCGCCCCTAGACCCCCCATCCACCTCTACTGGTTGCTGCCTTTCTAGTTGCGATCAGCCAGATTTGAGGTTAAGGGAGGGTCTGGGGTTGGGGGAGGGGAAGTGAGGGGGTGGAGGAGAACGAGAGCAAGAGAGCAGGGAGGAGTAGGAGAGAGAGAGGGAGAGAAGGAGAGAGGAGAGGAGGGAGGGGTGGTGACAATGGGTGATGGTGTAAAATTTTTAAAAAAAATATACCAAGGAATTTATAAATTTAAAGGTACCTTAAAATATATTCAAAAAAACCCCTAAAAATACTCCTAACAATATTAACGGAAAAGTTTTTTATATATACAATTACAGTAAAATTTTGTAGAAACACATCCAAAAAATAACTAATCAAAACGGATTTTTAAAAGTTTCTTAGCCACTTTTTAAAAGAGTTGTCCCGTAGTAACGTTTTTCCAAGTGATGGTGCCATCTAAGCCCTATTAATTGTCCAGAATCATTGTTCTTGTGCGATTAGCGTGTCTAATCCGCTATGATTTAAAATTGTTTGTCAACTAAAGGGTGAATTAAACGTTATTCAAAACTAACAAATTTTGTGAAATTGGTACTTGGTGATCTTAATTCATTATGGACCTAGATTGAAATTAGCTGGAACTGGTTAGACTTGATATTCAAAACAAGCTAAATGGCCGGCCGAATCAGAAAGCCCATCCAGTTAATAAATGTAAACTACTTCAATTGGCCATCCCTACTCTCAAAGGGACTAAGGACCAATAACGGTGGTGAGGCACAACCATTCTTAGCAGTGTAACACCGTCTAAATAACTTGTAATTTCTTCTTAACTACATGCACAATATTACAACAAAAGCATGTATTTTATAACTGTTTGTGGGTTCTCATATATAATAATTACATATTTGTTATGAAGTTTTATAAATAATTTACACAGAACTATAAATTGTTCAAAAAATGTTATATGGACCATGAAATACAATTGTTCGTTTAGGCAAGTATGTTAGGTGCCTCACAAAGTTTGGGAGTAAGGACCAAAATGATTATTAATACAATCATTGTGAAATAATGTAGTATTATCCTCAAAAAAAATGTGGTATTACATTTTCAATAAGTTGTAATTCATCTTAAACAACTTTCTAATGGAATATAAAACTCAACTATTGTTCGCCAATGAACTGTAAATGTAGTTCACCTACTTCTTGACAATAAACGAAACAAGGCCACCAACTTCAACCTCGCTCGTTCCATTTTCCGAAGGAAAAATTAATTTGACGCTTGCAGAGATATTTATGTAAGAATTCTGAACTCATACAGAGGAGGCTGGAGGCATCCCTCCCTACGGAGAATTTAGTGTGTTTATATAGGTTCTAACAAAGAATTCTCCACGGAGAATTAGCACAACAAATATCCCCAAAGACAAGCTCTCACAATTGGGCCCAAGATATATTGCAGACTTGTTTCAGAGGTTGGTCCACGATAGTAACTATTCAAACAAAGCCGAGAGGACTTGTTTCATTTGAAAATAAAATTTTCATTCCTTCTGGATTCCCTTTGCAACATAGCAGCCTATTTTATTTTGTATCGCACAAGCCAGTGCCCATTGGATTGTACTCCTTGGTAGTAAACAGTCAAGAAATTCAAGTGCAGAATAATGAGCTGGAATGTACAAAAATAAAACATTAAACATTCATACAAAGAAGCATATTACAAAGCCAACAAATAACTAAATAACTAACTAAACAGAAGAGCAATGCAGACAAGAGTTTACCAAGCAATAGGAAAAGGAGAAGCTGCAGACCTTTTGTTCTCTGTTTTACGGAAATCACCAGGAAGGGAAGCTATGAGAACAAACAAAACAAATAAAAGCTTTTGAGCTTTGATCTGCCTCCGTCAAATGTAGCCTTCCTGTTTACTGTTGTCAAAAATTTCATCTAAAAAAAATAGTTCATGGTAAGTAAACTGCTCCATTTGATTCATAGTCCAATCTAATGGTGAATGTATGATGGAAAGTACAAAGAACAATTGACCAAACAAAGGACAACCAAGCTATTAGCAAATAATAAGCATCCAATCATAGCAAGTCTAGAAGGAGGTAAAACAAAGGCCTATGACTTCCAAAGATTGTTTGAATTTTACCATTCAATGATCTAATGGTTACAAAAGGAAAGCAATTAACCATTGCGAAATCCAATGACCCAAAGTTAAGCAAGATATCAAAAATATTTTTAAAAAGCAAAAATCTCAAATAAATAAAACCTTAAAAGTTGCTTTTGTGATTAAATATGGCTTAGCCTAAAAATGATAATTCTTAGACTGACTATTCCATTTTAATTATGTAAAATAGATTATTACATCTTTCCTAGCACAACACTTGTGGTCTTATTGCAAAAAGTATCGTTTTCTCCATATTCCTTTTTCAGTATTTATTAGAGATATGATTTATACATCTTAATATTTTTCCCACACTGTAAAATATAAGTTTTAACATATCTTTTCTAATAAATCCTAGAGAAATAAAAATCTAAAAAAATTACTTTAAAAACAAATAAAGCTCATAACTGGCATATTTGTTTTTATTTTTATGCCATCAGTTATCTCTTACCCAATCTCTCTGTATTATGAAAAATTTATCAATTTTTTGTATCTCTTCCTATCACTAATCCCAAAGAATAAGGAGGATGTTTATAAAATTAAATAAATTACATATTGCAGTAGGAGATACACTTATAAATCCTTTGTAAATAATTAACCTAGCATTTAAACCCCTTCTCATGATGTTTCTACTCTCATTAGCAAAAATATTAATTTTGGCATTTTATTTTCCCTTAAAGTATAAATAATTTTAAAAATCTATACGAAATAAATAAGGTTGTATTTTGAATATTAACCTTGCATTTATATTCAAATCTGTTACACCTATACATTTATCTGAAGTAATAATCAAAAATTTATTTTTCAAAAAAATATATTGGTATCAAATACTTCTCAATTAATTGTTTATTCATGACTAAAGAAGTAATAAACATTCAGTTGCTATTCAACCAAATGCTCCTTCAACTAGGCGATGTAATATTTTTTATTTCTCAATAATTAACGTACCATTTAAATCTCTTCCATGATGTTTCTACTTTTATTGAAAAAAAATCAATTTTCATATTTTATTTTCTCTTAAATCCAAATAATTTTAAAAAACTATAAAAAATAAATGAGGTTTCACTTTGAATAATTAACTTTGCATTTGCACTTAAATCTGTTATGCTTATATATTTATCCAAAGTAATAATTCATAAATTTATTTTTCGAATAAAATATATTAGTATCAAATATTTTTCAATTAATTGTTTGTTTTTGACCAAAGAGATAATAAACAATCAGCCATTATGGACCTGAATGTTCCTTGAATAGGCTAGTTAATTTGCTCTACATAATAATTAGAGGGGAGGAAAAATGTTTATACATCAGATTGACCCAAAAATCTTAAAAGCAAAAGAATGAAACAAAGAAGGCTCCTCATGCCTCTCATTGCACCACATGGTAGGTCTTGAAGCTGCCACAGCAAAGAGCAACTCGATCTTATATAGTAGTTAAATATCATTTGATATGACCACCTCCACTTGTGTGCTTATTCTCGATTTCTTGGCTTTTATTTTTCAAGCATCAATTGATTATCGAAATTAAGTCAAAGAGCGTCATTATTTGTTATTCTAATTCTTGCATCGTTAGCTTTTGTTTTAGAGCATAAAGCTGCCATTTCGTTTTCATGAAATTTTATAGTTCGACGAGTTCGACAGAGTGATGATAATGAGCTGTAAATAGTTCTTGAATGATTGATTGTTTTATGAAGTTAAAAATGAAAAGGTTAAGAAACTTTGTCAAAACCATAAAGTACATTACGAGCAATTGTAAAAGTCAGTATACTAGCTGTAGGCCATGCCACCAGTACCCATCGTACTGATGTCTCCGGAGCATGGAAGGAGCTACTTGATGAACAAAGATGTGTAGAAATCTATGGTATTTTGGTATTCCACTATATATATCTATATGACCACGTTTTGTTTTGCTTGTACATAAGGTGTCAAAATAGGTGATCTAGACGGGTTTGGGATTGGTTAAAATGAGTAGTATAATAAGTGAGTCAACCCATTTATATCTATTTAATTAGATGGATGTAAATGGATAAATCAAAAAAATAAGTTGCAGTAACCAGATTTACTCATTTACAGCCCATTTATTCTAATTTTTTACAAACTCATCTAAATTCATTTTGTAAACTAAACCATCAATTCACCCTTTATAGTTTGCACCCACCATTAATTTTAAATATTTATTTATAATGCCCAATAAGTCTAATTATCACTTTTCCATCCGTGCGCTATGTCGCAAAATTACATACTATTTAATAATTGAACAAATAAGAATATAAAATTTTGGACTAATAATATGAAGTTAAATAAAAACTTAATCCAAAAACTTTTAACCCCTAGCATTTTTTTTTGTGCGTAAATTTTAAAATTTTATTTTGGAAAGGTAGGGAAACTATGAGAAATGAGCACGTTAACAAACTATGAGAAAGTAAAATGATAAAATAAAACTAACAAATAATAATAATAACTGAAACAAAAGTAGTTAATAACATGGACAAAATGAAGAATCTGAGAAAAAAAATTAAGTAGGACATCATGACAAAATGACTATAGTCTCTTTTATTAAGAGAATAATTGAGCCTAGAAAAAGGAAAAGAACCAATTAATTCTTGTCTCTTCTACCAAGAATGATGATAATTTTCAGCAGCACCTTTTGACAGATCTAGGTATTTTTGCTATGCAATAGGGAAAGGATTCCGAACCATGAAAAAGAGAGATTGAACAATGATTGACCAACTTATGAATTTGAAACTAGATATCAGGAAAATACAAATGCAAACATGATAGAAAAAACTCCAAGTATATAGTTATTCTTTATCTTTAAGTTGAAAACTGGGCAATGGATTCTCCCACCTTTCCATTAGGTTCTCCACTTTCTGATGCTATGTTTAGTCAAAGGTGATGAAGAAATTAGGATACTATTGTTGAAGACAATTCTAAATGTGTTAATTGATGTTGGTAAAATAGGTATAATTGGGTAACCCACTCATTCCCATATATAAAAATTTAAGATACCTAAATCCAACTATTCATAAGCTGGTATGGATAAATTTACCTAAATGGATTTGTTTGACAACCTATACTTGTACATGACATAGAAGACAAATATGGGAGGAAATATTTTCTATACATATCAACATTTTATTATGACACAAGACCTATATATATATATATAGACTTATATTGAAATAAGGTGCAACGAACTTACAATATTTAAATCCATAACTACTCTAATCTAATCCCAAATTGAAAACTAATTATTGAAATTTAAAAAGTATGTATATATCTTGTCAACTCACTTCAACAAATCTTCACAAGTTTTTTAACAACTTTAACTACAGTAATTTCAAAAAATTTCTCAACATTTTTAAAAGTACACATTTCAAAATATCCAAAAACAAAAAAAAATTATCTTCCTTCCTTTCTTCTTCTTCTTTCTTCCCACCACCATCTCCAGTGCCAGCCGCACCTCTACCGACGCTGGCCAACGACTCCTCTTTTTTTTTTTCTTCCCTTTCCTCTCTCTGTCTTCCTTCTCCCCTCTCCTCCTTCCTTCTCCCTCCCTCTCCCCCTCTCCTCCCCTCATCCCCACCACCTCCCCTTGCCACCTTCCCCCTCCCTTCCCCGCACGATCTGGTGGCAGGGGAAAGGAGAGGAGGGAGAAGATAGGAGAAGAGGGGGAGAGAGAAAAAAGTAAAAAAAAAAAAAAAATCAGCTGTTGTCTATCGTCGGTGGAGGGTTCCGGCGCCGGCAGTCAACAGTAGGGAGAGTAAGATCAGTGGTGGGGTGAGGGAGAGGAAGAGAGGAAAGAAAAGAAAAAAGAAAGAAAGAAAAGGAAAAGGAAAATAAAAAGAAAAGAAAAAAAAGGTTGAACACACTACAAATTTTTTTGTGACGATCCCACCTCCCCCTAGGGCGTACCCTAGGGTTTAGCGAGCCGTCTGCCCAACTCTCGTCAGGACTCACTCACTAACTTGAGAAAATAACATACACCCATAGGAATAAATACCAAAACGAGAACGTACACATTAATGCTCAAATCCAGATACAAGGCCTCTACATACTATAATACTTTAAAGTGTTACAAGTCGAGTACAAACAACCCTAATCGGGCGTTAACGCGAGTACACTTCAAAACTCAAAACTACGAGGCTACACTAGTCGTTGCAACTCTCGCCTCACTCGTACCCCCTGTAAGGAAAACAAATGGCGTGGAATGAGCTAAAAGCCCAGTGAGGTTCCAAATATCAAATCAATCATTAAATAACGCATAAGCAACGCAATAGTGAAATAGTGTTCAAGATAAGTCAAGAAGTGAGTAACCATACTTCATATAGCCAAACAATAAATATTCACATTTCACAATAAGGATACGGTTGCTCATATATCGGCTCCACCATAGCTTGATCGATTGGTAGTTGACACTCCGTCAACTTTCAAATGAGGAAACTAGTCCAGTAGAACACCACTTAACTCCCACCTCCGATCCACCGACCAACCCCCTTACCGGCCCGAACTCCACAATAAACATTGGTGGTAATACTCGAGTATACCGATTAGTCGAGGAGATAACACTCCACTCGACAACACTAGATACCCATGGTTCGTTATCTAATCGACCAAAGCCCTTGCCGGCTCGACTCGATTAACTAGGCCAATGGGGTTTGGGTTCCCAAGTAGTCGATGAGATAACATCTCCAATCGATTGAATCAAGATATAAGTACAGAGACGGGAATGAGAGGCACCTCCCACTCGGATTGAGTGTGGTACATGCTGCCGCTCTAGCACTTACAAATCAAGCACAAGTATATCAAGTCAATTGCACCAATAAACACATACATATCACATTAGGGCAAGTGCGATAAAGTACACTCCTACCCGATCAATCCACTCGTATAACATGTAAGGCATCTCATTCAGTATCAAATACGTGTCAAGTGCAATTAAATATTTGGAAACACTCACCAACAGATGCAGTGCCTTTACAGGTTGGTTTTGGGTATACTCCGCTCTTGGAGTTCAAATCTGCGAGAAAATCTTGTTTAAGAGCATTGAAAAGTAACTAAGGCTCGAAACTTAAACATTTCGTTTAACGAGAATCAAGTAATTGAAATTTATTTAGGGATTATTCATAAAACCCTTGCTCACTTTTCAAACGGTGAAATTTTTGAAGCCATTATATGTGAAAAATGCCATTTGGGTCAAAGAAATGAAGAAAACGTATTTCCATTAGTTGTAAAATTCCAAGGGTACAAGTTTCGGCTGAATTTCAACTTATATATCTCCACAAAAAGAAGCTCGAATAATCTAGACAAATCGAGTTAGACTCGTCCTCAAAACCGTACTCAAGACAAGCGTAATTCTACTTAACCCTTGAGTGCAAATTTGGGCAGCACGCCCTTTGTGTTTACCAAATTTCCAGCCATTTATGGCTTCTTTATTTTCCTTAATTCAGCCCCACAATAATGCACAAGTAATGTTACTAAGATAGCCCTTCTATTAGGCTCCAAAATCATCCAAGTACAACACAAGTGCAATAGTACAATCGGAAATCAATTTTGAAAACGAAAACTGAACGGCAGATTTGGTATCTCATAGCGTTTTAGTCATAACTGGAGCTATGATTATCAACTTGGGATGAACCTTATACCGTTTCGAAGCTAAAACATAGATATAAAGGTCTTATGAAGACACCGCAACCCAGGTCTCAACCTAACCTAGTCAAATTTACCCAAACAGCCCCAGATTTTCCAGTTCGAAGCTCACTGTGAAAGTCAACTAGCAGTCCTGATTTATTCAATCATATCTCAGCACACACAACTCCAATTCCGTTTATTCCAATGCCATTTGAAAGCTAAGATACAAGGCTACAATTCTTAAGAAGGCATCAAAAGCTAATTCATTCATCTTCCCAAGCCAAACGAGGCCAATTACAGAGCCAGAATTTCACCATCAGGCTGGTTAACAGCACTGTGTTCAAAT
Source organism: Coffea humblotiana (assembly GCA_023065735.1). Classification (NCBI taxonomy): domain Eukaryota; kingdom Viridiplantae; phylum Streptophyta; class Magnoliopsida; order Gentianales; family Rubiaceae; genus Coffea; species Coffea humblotiana. The sequence continues at coordinate 109,597 of JACYVW010000103.1, forward strand.
GACAATAACTCAGGCTACAAAAGTCCGATTGAGACGTTTTCAGCTGTGTTGGAAATCTAAAACATAACACTACAACTTTCATGCTTTGGCCAAATGCTAGTTTTCATACGGATCAAGGTGAAAAAACGAGGCCAGAATGACGAAATGTCAAAACTGTCCACAGAACTCTACCTATGGCAGTCAAGGGTATTTTCGTCATTTCACATGATACATTGATCCGATCGAGCTGAAATTTTACAGGCAGATATTAAACATCATTTCCTACAACTTTTATGTTTTAACCTAAGCCTAATTCGGCCTCCATCATATCCGAATGTAACTGGTCAGAAGCAGGGCAGTTCATCATCAAAGCTGGAAATTTCTCTACTAAAGCTGGACTTTTATAACTAAAGCTGGAAATTTCAACCAAGCTGGAAAATCATATACCAAACCTTAAAAGTTCACATTAAGTTAAACCATCTCATATCAAAACTATCAAGTTTCATCTCATGGCTAGAAAATGCATATCAAGGCTGGAAATTGAACACTAAAGCTGGAAATTACATGCCACCCTAGCCAAAACCGTAAAATCTTTCATAACCATGCTTCTTTTAGCTTCAATCATAACTTATCTTGAATGAATCTCAAGAGACAAATAAAAGAGATATTTTCTAGAATCTTACCTCAAACCCCAAGCAAGCAAGAGTTTTATTCCTCCAAAAACTTCACCAAGGTCTTCTCTCCAAGCTTAACTTAAGAGTAATCGGTATGGATTTCGGTTAGTGTTTGGATTTTTCACAAATCAAGCAAGGAAATCAAGATGGAATTTTTCTCTCTTCCTCTCCTCTCTCTCTCGGCCAAGCTAGCAAGAAGATGAAATGGTTGGGTTCAATGTGTACAGATAAAGACTAAGAAAGGCTTGGTCAAACCTTGGATAGATTTTTTCTCCTCTTTGTTTTTTTCTCTCCTTAGCTCACGGTTCCCTCCCTCTCCTATTCTTAAGTTTGTTTTGTTTTGTTTAAGACATGAAAGATGAATTGGTGTTAAGACATGATAAGAAAGTTCTTAGTCAAAAATTGTGGCTAGCTAGTGACACTTGGCACCACTAATTTTCCTCTTGTTTTTTTTTTCTTTTCCTCTTGTTTTAAGTCAAATATTTCGGCTGGTATAAGAGATATTTAGGGCTGCTATTTGTGAAATAAAAGCAAGGGATTAAGGTAATAAAATAGTGTTCAAGTGGTGCACCCGATCGGCCAACAAACGGTGCACGTCGGTTCAAGCCGTTTTTCCTTAACTCGTGCGTACTTGTGTTTTTACTTATGGTTCACTCACTTATTATTATCATTTCTAATCACACACTTTTTCTTATCTAAAACTTCAATCTTAACCACGAAATTTAATATATACACCTCACCAAAGTGATCGCACGGTCAAAATGCACCAAAAACACACCAAAAACCCTAGTATGCACAAAAAACCCTAACTTATACCCTTCCTTTAGAAAAATCATAACTTGAGTTATAAATATCAAAAATTCATAAAACTTGGCTTATTTAAAAACTATACTTCAAATACTAATAATCTTTAGAAGACATCTCAAAGAGATTCAGTTCATGAGTTGGTCCAAATTGAGCCATAAGCTACTACAACATTCCTATTGTTACTTGTGCAGGGCCGAATTTTCAGTCAAGTTTGCCAATTTTCTGGAATTTATAGTGATTGAATCAACTCAAAATTTTTCACCGTAAGAAACTCTATGAGTCTAGTTTCAAACGCAACAAACAGAACTCAATTCCGATTTTCCTATACGAAGTTATAGTCATTTTCCCAAAGCTGTGCAGAGCCTCCTGCGAAAATTTCTAGATTTTCTAACAATTTGAGATTATGAAATTTTTCTTAACAAAATTCACTTTCCTTGGCTAAAATTCAACCATTAAAACAACCAAGAATCTAAGGTAAGTGAGTTCACATAAGGGTTATAAAGATAAGTAAAATTTCGGGGTCTCACATTTTTCCACAAATTCCAAAATGAGTCATAGTAAAAATTTAGACAAACAATCAAAAAAACATTTGCAAACAGGCCTTAAGCATTAGCTTTGGATGGCCACATGTTTATCAGGTGTCTAAACAGTTGGCCAAAAACTCCAGATAAGCCTTTGTTAATTGAGGACCTTCGAACTGCTGATAATCTTCACGAGTAGATGAACGAATGGCCGAGAAAAGTCAGAGAGTTTGGATAGTAGAGTGCATTCCTTTCGGATAGGCTGAGTGCAAGATTAGTGTCCGAAGCAATGTTTGAAAAGTTCGGCCAACCAAGAGATTTTTTTGGGCATTTGAAGGTGGCAAATCTAGCATAAATTTCTACTTTTGTGACAACTTTATGCCAACATAGGGCAAGTGCTATATAGACAAATATGATCCTCCTAATTCAGTCAATGAAACAAGTTCACGTGACTTAGGAAGCCTACGCAACCCTTCGGATACATATAGTGCGAATATCCGTGCTACGCATGGTGCTTACGTTATTGAAAGAAATTAAAAGAGCTGGTAAATTTTGAAAAAAATTTTAAAAAATTATACCAACATAATTAAAATTTAAGATTTATCTAATAATAGTTCAAAGTATGACAAAATGTGTAGATCATTTTAAAATTGCGTTTTTGCGGAAGATGGATATTGAAATAATAATAGAATTTGTATTAGAAAATGAATGATATATGGATAGAAATAAATGTAATTGCATGTTTTTATTTGATTTCAAAATGAAATACTTACAAACATTATGCAATCAATTTGATAATCGTGTACAAAAGTGCGAACATTTTTTACGCCAATCAACTTTTTAGTATGAAAATTAATATTGGTGGTTTAATTAATTTTATTGAATTTTGTAGAGTTCGTACTACAAAAAAAATGTTTAGCGAGACTTGTATTTCTTGGAAGTGAACTTTTTAAACCTTTTTAAAATATTTCAGTGGGATCACTATATTTGGAATTAAGACGCCATTGAAATCAATTATATAACCAATGGGAGCTAATTGGGGCCATTAGCCCACCCCGCCAAGTTTTAAAAAATTTTAATTCATATCGTGTAAATATTTGTGTAAAACAAAGTTAGTCCTCCTAATTTTTTTACAATTTTAGTTTAATATTTTGAGAATATATATATATATATATGTATATATGTGCGCGCGCGCGTGTGTGAATTAACTACATTTGAATTAATTTTTTTCTTAAAAAAGTTATTTATTTTTTACATCCCTCTATAATTAAAGTTAATAGTTGATATTTTTAGATGTCATCTATTTAAATAGATGAAAATTATTTCAAAGATGCGAACATTTTTTACAATATTGGTGGCTTAATTGATGCGAACATTTTTTACATTTTTTATAATTAAAGTTATTATGCATTCGGTTTAAGAATTTTGCACAAAGATGCGAACACTTTTTACATCAATCAACATTTAGTATGAAAATCAATATTGATGGTTTAATTTGATTTTGTTGAATTTTGTGGAGTTCATACTACAATAAATGTTCAGTGAGACTTGTATTTCTTGGAAGTGAAACTTGTTGAACCCATTTAAAATATTTCAGTGGAATCACTATGGTATAAAATTCATTTTATGATCAGTTATTTTTTCCTTTGTAATCTTGCAGGTTTGGAATTAAGACGTCATTGAAATCAATGATGGAACCAATGGGGGCAAATAGGGACCATAGCCCCCCCCCAAGTTTCTAGAAGCTTTAATTTCATATTGTGTAAATATTTGTGTAAAACAAAGTTGGCCCTCCTAATTTTTTACAATTTGAGTTTATATTATGAGAATATATATATGTACATGTATATATGTGTGCGTGTGTATGTGAGTGTAAATTAACTACCTTTGAATTAATTTTTTTTCTTGAAAAGTTATTTATTTTTTATATCCCTTTATAATTAAAATTAAAATTTGATATTTTTAAATGTCATATATTTAAATAGATGAAAATTATTTTGAACATAACACATAAAATAATTATGTTAGCAAAAATTTTAGCCCCTATAGAAAAAAATCTTGGCTTTGCCATTGATTGAAATGCTTGTAAGTGGGATCATCCATGGTGAGAGTATGATACAGTCTTTTTTTTTTTACTGTACTTAATTTGTGTGATGACAAATGAAAATGAGTAAAATGGGTTAAGTGATCATCAGTTTTGTGAATGATTATGAGAGTAAAATACATTATGACAATAAGATACGTAGAATTGTGAAAATTGTAATTCAAACAGGCTCCTAAATTTTGGATATGTGACTTTTGTAGTTGCGAGTTTTCTTAAATTAACAGTTAGTTATTGCTATCAGTGATGTGGCAAGTGTGAGTGCTGCTATCAGTGATGTGGTAAGTGTCAGTAGTAAATGTGAGACCTGAATTGGAATTGGCCCTCTTAATTTTTTACAATTTTAGTTTATATTATGAGAATAATATATATATATATTATGTATATATGTGTGCCGTGTGCGTGTTGTGAATTAACTACCATTGAATTAATTTTTTCTTAAAAAAGTTATTTATTTTTTACATCCCTTTATAATTAAAATTAAAATTTGATATTTTTAGATGTCATATATTTTAAATAGATGAAAATTATTTTGAACATAACACATAAAAATCATTATGTTAGGAAAAATTTTAGCCCCTCTAGGAAAAAAATCTTGGCTTTGTCATTGATTGAAATGCTTGTAAGTGGGATTCATCCATGGTGAGAGTATGATACATAGTCTTTGTTTTCACTATATTTTAATTTGGTGTGATGACAAATGAATATGAGTAAAATGGGTTAGTGATCATCAGATTTGTGAATGATTATGAGAGTAAAATACATTATGACAATAAGAAACGTAGAATTGTGAAAATTGTAATTCAAACAAACTCCTAAATTTTGGATATGTGACTTTTGTAGTTGCGAGTTTCTTAAATTAACAGTTAGTTATTGCTATCAGTGATGTGGCAAGTGTGAGTGTTGCTATCAGTGATGTGGTAAGTGTCAGTAGTAAATGTGAGACCTGAATTGGAATTTGCAGATATCATTTTGTAGGGTGGTTATTATTTGTTAGTTAAAATTTAGGAGTTTTAATTTTGTGGGTTAGTGGGTCATGTAAATTGAAGAGTGGAAAGGGAGAAGAAGAAGATAAGAGTTATTGAATTAAAATAATCTAAAATTATAGTAAAAAGGCATTCAGATTTCTGACGCTTGTGGAAGCCTCCTCGTCAAAAACCTGCTCTCTAATACATATAGATATGTCTTTTATCTCTGTTCTGGTTTTTTTTTTTTCAAAAATAAAGTCTTTCATTTTCTTTGGGTCATGCAGGTTTGCAGAACGTGATTCATTCAGTAGTCTTATACCTTTTGTGCTCCTTTCGAGATTGTATCTTTTGTCTCGGCTTCCATGGCTGAAGAACTGGAAAGAATGTGTGAAAAACTGTGTCTTCGTGATGATGAAGAGGAAGTAAATTTATTGCCTGGCGATGCGGATGATATTGAAGGTTCTTTAAGCGAGTTGTGCATCTTAGGCAAACTTTTTACTAGAAAGCAATTCAATGGTGAAGCGCTGATGGCTACTATGAAGAAGGTTTGGAACCCACCCAAAGGTCTCACCCACACTTCATTAGGAGATAACCTTTTTCTTTTAAATTTAATGACATGCTTGATAAGAAAAAAGTTTTCTCCAATGGTCCATGGTGTTTTGATGATAATCTACTGGTCATCAATGATTATATCGGCCAACGTCCTGCGAACCAACATTAAGCTTGACACCTGCTCCTTTTGGGTGCGTGTATATAATCTTCCATTGAGTTGGATGAATGCCAAAACAGCAGAATACCTTGGCAATAAGTTAGGGGTCTATGAAGGCTTTGAATCAAAAGGTGACTTGTTTGCCTGGGGAAAATTCCTTCGTATCCATGTGAAGATTCACCTTGATTCTCCTCTTAAGCGAGTAATGCATCTATTCATTGAAGGCAAAGTACACAAGGTGTCTTTTCAATATGAAAGGCTCCCTATATGATGCTTCTACTGTGGAAGGATTGGCCATGGCAATAGGGATTGTGAATTGAAGCTTGATGCCAGCAACCTATGAAATTGGTTCACGGCCAGCTGCAACGGTAAGCTATAATGGGAATCACGTGCCACAAGGAACGGATAAGGGAAAAGAGATCAACTGAATCTTCATCACCTGACTGTTTTGAATTTTCAAAGTCTGAGCATATCCAATCTGAAGCTTTGGATAATGATCTGGAGAGACATCAAGACCCAGTCAAAGTAAATCTTCTACCTCTACCTCTAATAATTTGGATCTTATCCAACCCAAATCAAAGAGTACAACATCTAAATGGACAACTAGTAAACCCTCTGTTTTTCAACCCAACCCACCGATGACTCTTTTCTCCTCCTCGTTTACCCCATGCAATAAACCCAAACCGTCTGCCCCTTTGGATAACAACATACCAGTTCAAACCAACACCCGAAACCAAGCACCTAATGCTTCTTTCACTCCAACAGTTCAACCAGAAAACGAAATATTCCATGACAAATTCTTTGGTTTTCTAGCTACCTCAAGCCAGTTGCCAAATATGACTCTCACTCAACCTAAGAGTAACCAATTACAAGCTATTGTCCCTATTACATCCTCAATAATTTCTGACCCCGTTCCCTCCTCATCTGAGCCACCTATTCATACAACATCCAATAATCTCACCTCCACTCCTGTGCATACCCAAACTATCTGAAAACAAAAATCCCAATATCTCTATCCCTAAACCAACCCTCCCAACTACTTCCCCAGCTTTTCCTAGCAAGCTCCTACAACATACCCAAACTACAAACAGCTCCTCCACTCTTATCAAAACATCAGAGCTCTTCCTGGTTGATGCACCCCTAGCTGAGCAAAAAAAACATTCGGATATCCATAAACTTGGGACTCTGGCTATTACCTTTAAAACAGAGAAAGCGCCACTGACAGTTTCAATCAAGTTTGATGTCGTCAATAGATCAATCTTTTCAAAAAGTTATTAGGCAGCAAGGTGAAAACGTCCTGATAATTTTTCCCTCTTTGATGATGTTTGATATGGAGGATGTTTCTTTTTCCAAGAAATCTAAGACATCTGGTTCAAATCTCATCACACGGTATATCAACGGCGGAGGCTGGTCACCAGTCTCGCTGAGAATCATGACTCTTTTAAGTTGGAACTGTCAGGGGTTGAAAGACCTCCGCATAGTTCATGAACTCGGGAAGTTCTTATTCGGAGGGGAAAGACTTTCCAATTATTGTTTTGATAGAAACTAAGTCTTCTAGTAGATTTGTGGAGCAATTGAAGCAGCAAATTGGATGGTTTGGTATTGGGTGTAGATGCGAAGGGCACTTCTGGTGGGTTGACTCTCTTGTGGAAAACGATGTTGACATATCATTGAACCACTTTGCAAATAGTTTATTGATGCCAATGTTCATATGCCAAATTATACATGGAGTTTAACTGGCTTCTACGAACATCCTAATGCTTCAAAGAGAAAATATTCCTGGGATTCTTTTTAGACAACTGAGCACCACAATCTCGGCTCCCCTGGCTTTATATTTGGTGATTATAATGAGGTCCTTAGCCAGAATGAGTTTAAGGTTCTAGTCCACAGCATAACTGGCAAATCATGAATTTTCGTCAGGCCTTGATGGATATAATCTGCATGATTTGGGCTATGAAGGTTTCACTTATACATGGTGCCATAGTCGGATATATGCCAAATACCATTAGAAAAAGACTTGATACGGCTTGTGCAACTTCAAGATTTTCTGGACTTATTCCCTGAGTCAAAAATCAAACATATGCACTCTATATTCTCTGATCATTTGCCTATATTTTTTAGCTTTGAGAATTTCATTAAATTTTCGAAGACTAAAAATGAGGCGAAGAGATTTAAACATTTTATGTTCGAAGCCATATGGATAAAGGCGGATGTTTGTGAAAACGTAATTCATCAGTCTTGGGAAAGTACATCTGCGGATAATGCTTGTGTTAATTTGTTAAAGAATACTGATGAATATCAAATGGGTCTTTTACAATGGAGCAGATCAAAATTTGGTAATGTTTATTCTGTAGCAGATGACCTAAGGAAAAAGATTGCTAAGCTACAACAAGGGACTCTCTCTGATGCTGTTAAGTCTCAAATTGGGACTCTAACAAATCAATTAGAGGATATTTTGGATCAGGAAAATACTATATGGAAGCAAAGGAGTAAAACTCACTGGTATCGAAAGGGGGATCGGAATACATCTTTTTTCCATGCACATGCATCCAAGCGAAGGAAGCAAAATCAGATAAATGGCCTTTTCAATGATGTCGGGCAGTGGTGCAACTCCCATGATGATCTGGAGAACATTATCTTAGACCATTTTGGATCCATTTTTTCCAGTTCAAAGCCATCTCCTGAGATAATTGATGTAGTTTTACAAAGGGTGCAACCAAAGGAATCTAAACGAATGAATGATTCACTGATGCGAACTTACTCAACTTTTGAGGTAACAAAAGCTTTAAATCAAATGCATCCTTTTAAATCTCGCGATCCTGATGGCATGTCCCCAATATTTTATCAGAAATTTTGGCATGTCGTTAGTCAGGATGTAGTTAAATGTGTTCTCGGCTTCCTGAACAATGGACTTTTTGATGATCAATTGAATTTCACTTACATTGTGCTTATCCCAAAATGCCAATGTCCATCAGATATAACTCAATTTCGTCCAATTAGTTTATGTAATGTAGTTTATAGATTAGCTTCTAAGGTTATGGCTAACAGATTAAATAAAGTTCTTTCAATAATTCTCTTGCCCTTTCAATCTACTTTTATTCCTGATCATCTCATTACAGATAATATCCTAATCGCTTACGAAGTTAATCACTCTCTTAAATCAGAGTCTACAGGCAAAGAGGGATCCATATCCATTAAATTGGACATGAGCAAAGCTTTTGAGAGGTTTGAGTGGCCTTTTCTTAAAGGAATGATGTTGGCTTTAGGTTTTCATCCATCTTTTGTTGATCTTATTTCTAGTTGTTTTTCTATTGTTTCTTATTATTTTCAGCTAAATGGTGTTCAATTTGGCTATCTACGACCATAGCGAGGCATTAGACAAGGCGATTCAATTTCTCCGTATTTATATCTTGCACGTGAGGAGGCTTTTTCCTATCTATTACAAGAAGCAGAGGCTTGTGGTAAATTGTCAGGAGTTCGAATAGGATAGAGTGGCCCCAAGCTTTCTCATTTATTATTTGCAAACGATACTTTGTTATTTGGCAAAGCGACACTACAAGAAGCTCGACATATTCAGGATATCTTGCAACTGTATAAGGCAGCTTCTGGGCAAAAGATCAATCTTGAGAAATCAGCTATGGTTTTCATTAGTAACACAAATTTATCAACCCGACAAGATATCACTTAGTTCCTGAATATTAAAGAAGTGGTTGCACATGAAAAATATCTTGGTCTTCCCACCATTATTGGCTGCTCCAAATATGAGGTATTCTCTTCTATCAAGGACAGAATTTGGCAACGAATTCAAGGATGGAATGAACAACGGTTATCAAAAGGGGAAAAAGAAATTTTATTGAAAGCAGTAGTTCAAGCAATTCCCACCCATTCGATGTCTTGTTTCAAATTTCCAGATTCTTTGCTAATGGATATCCAATCAATAATGAGCAATTTTTGGTAGGGTGATGGAAATAAGGCTAGACCAATTCACTGGGTTAGTTGGGATAAACTTTGCAGCCGAAAAGAAGATGAAGGAATGGGTTTTAGGTAGCTTAAGACTTTTAATCTTGCATTGTTATCTAAGCAAGCCTGGTGCATTGCTACACAACCATCTAGCCTTCTTCATCGGATATATAAAGCTAAATATTTTCCCAATACTGATTTCTTCCAGGCTCAAGGATCACGGCCTTCCTGGTCTTGGTACGGACTATGTGAGGTTAGGAAGTATATTGAAGCAAGAAGCAGATGGTGAGTTTGTGACGCCCCCACTTCTCCCTAGGGCGAACCCAAGGGTATCCGCGGGACGCCTGCCCAACTCTCGCCAGGACTCACTACAATCTATAATTCAAAAGTTCGAAATACTTCAAATAACTTCAATATATAATTAAAGTACTCCAAAATACTTCATACTTACAATTAGTTAGCTTTCAAGCTTAATACAATTCAAAAGAATATGTACTACAACCATCCGCTATAATACAACTTAAGGTCTTCAAAAGAAAACAATCTAGTACTATTCACGAGTATTCTTGGTCTCGAACTCTGTTAAGGAAAACAAAAATGTAGAATGAGCTAACAGCCCAGTGAGGTTCCAAGACACTCTAGCAGTTCTAATAAATCAAGTAATTTGAGCATAATACATGTATGGTTCAAGGTTGTACATTGGCACATTATCATGAAACATTTATCATTGTACAGAAATAAACACACATTAAAGGATACGGTGTTCAATTGGAACAATTTCGGTCCACTTCACCTTATAACTCCAGTGATCCCCTCGGTTTGCTTGGCCATCACCTTATCCCTCCAGTGGTAGTACTCGAGTATACCGAAACGGTGTCCCAGGGTTCCAACCTACCCGACCGAGCCTAGTCTTGGCTCGAGCAGGTTAGTAACCAAGGGCAGGGCCCAGTTTAGTTTAGAGCTTACAACATACACAAGTAATCAAGTAAATCGGTAAACGGTAATAATTTGTCATTTTAGTAGGTCGAGTGAGATAAAGTACACACTCGCCTTAAAACGGTGGGCAATTTCGTATGAGCAATCATATGTAACACTTAACACTTAAACACGTAAGAAATATGCGGTAATTTCGTATGAACACGTAATTTACGGTAATCAGGTAATCAAGTAGTCAAGTAATCAAGTAATCAAGTAGCCAAGTAATCAAGTAAGCAGGTAGTCAAGTAAATCGGTAAACGGTAAGTAATCACGGTTAACGGTAAACGGTAATAATTCACGGTTAGTCGGTAAACATGTAGCAATACTATTCAAGTCACCTACGGTGGCAAAGTTCATAGGAGCAATTATCGGTAGCACTTAACAGTTAATACATAATGACCATGGAGTAAACATGTCGTAAAACTATTCAAGTTACGTACTCCTATATGGAACACTCACCAATTCAAAATAGGAAGTAAGTGCTCAAACAGTGTTTAGGCGTCCGCTTCGAGTTCCTCTTGAAGGTCCCCTTGAGCGCCTGAGCAAATAATAATTAACTTCACTCACAATCATGTATTTACCAAGAAAGGATGCACACTCATTTAGACTAAATCAAAGTCTTAAAAGAGAGCTTTAATTCTCTCAACTCGAGATTCAAGAGTGAAGTTTTAAAATCCGAAGAGAGACTAGCATCTTCCATGAAATCAAGTTCAAAACGTTCAATCGATATCGAGAAAAAAGTCGAGTTCCCGAAATTGCATTTTTTAAGAAATCGGCAAATTTCATCTTTGTGTGTCAAGCTTAGAAAAATCATATCTTGCACTCAGTAGGTCCAAAAATGGAAAAATTGGTACCGTTGGAAACTATTTCCAAATTACTAAAAGTTCCTAGAAGGTACTTTTCCATGATTCAAAACGGAAGTCACTCAAATTTAGGATTCAAGTGGCTGTTTTGGACTCCTAAGACAGGTTCAAGGTTGGTTTTTGGCGAACTTTGGAAATTCGGCAAAATTCACAGAATGCGAACTAGCCTCCCAAATTTGGAACTCAATTAGAGTTACAATCAAAGTTTAAACACCGCAAACGGAACAAGAATCAGAGTTTTGAGCGCCAAGATATGGCAGCTCAAAGTTGCTGAAATTTCCTCACAGAACAAAGATTTTCCAGATTTGAAGCTTGAACTTTGGGACTTTAGTTGGGCATCGAAATGGACTCGGAATGGCACTAAATTTGGTAGTATTTTCCTACCATATAAGGGATATTCCTCTGTCAAATTTCATATAAAATTTCGTACGGCAAGTTAGTTAACAAAGCCACTAAAGTTTCCAAATTTCCAAGGCAAAGCTGCCTTGTACTTCCATTTTCCTTTTCTCAAACATTTGGCCAATGAAATTTTCTCAAACATGGTTCATTTATGAAGACAAGGTCAAAGAAACCTCCAAATTACATTTGGTAGGTGTTTAACACCAAGAATTTCGAAATAACAAGTCCCAAATCAAAATTAGCCATAAAGCAGCCCAGAATTAGGGTTTTCTTTCACTGAGACAGTTTCGTAATTCGGCCATAACTCACTCAATTCAACTTGGAATTGAGCGTGGTTGGTGGCGTTAGAAACTAAATTAATAAGGCTACATTTCTCAGAAGAAATCATTTTAAGATTCTGTCCATAGATAGCTCAAATATAGGCCACAAGTTCCAGCATCTCATTGACTCTCTAGCAGAGCAACGAAACAGGACAGCTAACTTTGAACAATAGGTACGGTTCACTCAGGTCGAATCAGGGGGTACATTTTATACCGTTGGAAACATGAAAGTGTCTAGTTTCTAATACCATATACGGAACTCAATTTCAATGTCGGAGCAAAGAGTTATGGTCAATTAAAATTCACTGCCAGAGCATCACTGGACTCGTTTTCCAGATTTGAACACATTTCGAAATCTCAACTTTTGGCCAACCAAATCAAGTGATTTTTGGTGGAAACTTTTCACACAACCTATACAACATATCTACATCACAATCGAGTCAATTGGACCACAAAATTTTGCACCAACAGGTGCGGCAAAGCAGGGGCAGAACCGGCACTTTTCTTTCTTTTGTTTCCTTTGAGTTTTCTTCTCACCATTCAACTTATAATCACTTGTTTAAGCACTAATTCAACATAAACAACACCCAATATCATCACATCAGTTCATCAAGTCCATTGTGGGATTTCTTAGAGCCCACTCACAAGATCTACAACAATCCAAGACTACCCACATGAAGCTACAAGCTTCTAAGTGCAATATAACTTACAAAAACTAAGATTCAAAGGTTTGATCGTCATAACCTCCTAGATGTTGCTAGAGCAGAAATTTTCGGTCCTTTGAAGCTCAAGAAAACCGTGAGGTTGAAGCTCCTCTCCTAAATTAAGTTGATCTCCAAGTTTTTTGCAAGGTATAGTGTGAATTTGAGATGATTTGGTGCAAGAAAGTGAGGTGAAATGAAGAAAATTTTTGGTCTTCTTCTCCAAGGTGATGCACGGCTGTTTGAGTGAGAAAGAGAGAGTTATTGCAGCTGCAAAAGCTTCTTGAGGAAGCTTAAGAATGTGTGGCCAACAATGCTCCAAAAGTCAACTAGGAATAGTGCACGTACGCGCGCGTTTCGTGCCCGTTTCCTCTCGGGTTTGTTTCACTTGTGTACTAAACCTCTAATTCACTTACTTTAACACTATTATTATTCACTCTTAGTAGTCTAACAATAATTTCTACAATCTTCAAATTGGTCGCGCGCGCGAAAACGCGAACTTCCAACTTGTGCGCGATAAAGCGAAATTTCTAAGAAATTCTTGTAACGACGATATAACTAACTAATACTTGAGTATTTAATCATAAAAATACTTATTTTAAGACTAAGACATGAGTCCTCACATGAGTCTAGTATTAATTCCTCAAATCTCTAATTAATTTATACCAGCGCGTCTTTCGGAAAACTTTCGAGGCGCGCAAGGTATAGGCTTAATTTTAACTTACTCACATCTAATCTCTCAATGAACTTTTCTTAATCTACTATTGATCATTCCTAATTCCCCAAGACTAATGTACTCTCAGATCGAACATAGTCTCGAAAAACGTGTACTCCTTATTTCTCGCTAAACGAGCCCTAGAAAAATCAATTTTACTAACGAGACGCGTTAAAAACATAATTGAGACATTATTCCATGTAAATAAGTTTTAAATGATTGAAATAAATTATTCAGAGAAAACAGGTGAGTAAATAATTAATTAAGCCAGAAAATAAAATAAAAATAAGAAAAATTGCGGGTCCTCACAGAGTTGGTTCTGGCCAGTCTATCAAAATCTGGGAAGATAGATGGCTTCCACGGCCATCTACTTTTAAAATCATGTCACGTTCTACTGCATTGCCTAATAGACTACGAACGAAAGACTTGGCGAGTTGACTTATTGTAAGAAATTTTTTGGCTTGAGGAGATTGAATTAATTCAAAGCATTCCAATTGGAGACGCTCACAATAGGGATAAGCTAATCTGGCACTTTTCAAAGAATGGATCTTTTACTATGAAGAGTGCGTATCACTTGATCAAGCAGCGGACTTCTAATTGGGAGAATTTGCCATCAAGTAGTAGTACTCTAAAGCAAAGTGTTTGGTCTTGGCTTTGGCACTCGAATCTTCCTGAGAAAATTAAAATTTTCTTATGGAGGGCATGTAAAGATATACTGCCAACCAGCACAAAACTCAATACTAAAGGGCTCCATTTAGATACCTCTTGCCCTTTATGTGATATTGATCATACCTTCTTAACTTGTCCAGTAGCTATGCAATCATGGGCGCTTAGTTTCTTAAGCCAGAAAGTTCAACTGCAATCGGCTGATCAGATTAAATCTTGGCTTCCCAACCTTCTTTTGTGACTATCAAGCAAAGAGATGGAATTGGTGGGTGTTTTTCTTTGGAATTTATGGAATAATCAAAATGGAGCGATCTTTGATGGGCCTTACAGAAATCCTCTTAGCTTTGTCTCCCTGTCCATAGCATTCCTAAATCAATTCCATGAAGCAAATTCCAAAGACAAGTTCAATACGCCTACCTCTCTCCAATCAAGGTTATCAATAGGTCATTGGATACGACCCAATGCAAGTTTTGTTAAGGCAAACTGTGATGGAGCTGTGTTTATGGATGATAAATCATCAGGGGTTGGTGTTATTATCCGAGATGATAGAGGAAGTTTCATTGCTGGCCTTTCCAAAAAAATTCTTGGGATATTGGAACCAAATGTAGTTGAATCATATGCAGCCAAACATGCTGTTCAATTACTACATGATTTGGGTTTCAATAGGATTGTTTTGGATGGAGATTCACAAAAAGTCATCAAAATGCTGGACCGTTTGGAATCTGACGATTCATCATGTGGTTTGTTGATTGATAATACCATTGTCTTATGTCAAGATTTCATATGTTGGGAAGTTTCATAGATTTCTAGGTTGTTTAATGTTCCTGCTCATAACCTTGCTAAGTATGCTGTTAATCTTTTAGATTCTTGTATATGGAGAAACTCTACTTCATCTTTTATTAGTTCTGCACCTGTTGCAGATTTAATCTCATGATTAATAAAATTATTCTATTTTATTATAAAAAAAAAACATATAGATATAGATTGGTTTGTTATTATCAAAATTAGGAAATTAAAGAAGGTGAGTTTAAATAATCATTTAAAAGTCTTTATGAAGATCAATCTAGTGAACTTGTTCATGTATCAAACATTCACATACTAAATTAGATGTTCCAATATCATAGTTGATGAGGTCAACTACTTTCTTCACCAGAAAAATGATTACTATGTGCTAGTCTATCCATATTAACAATATCCTACTTTGTTAATACTATGACTAGAGATATTTAAAAATAAACCCTTAAGTAATTTGAATCAATATCATTATCATAATTGCAATGGTTTCTTGGACTTAGATTTTTTTCTAAGAACTTGATCATTCTAATGTAAATAAAATGCAATTAAAATGATAAAGATTCTATACCTAAATTGCAAAAGTACATAAAAATTCCCTAGAAATTGATTAGTTTTATAGTACACATACTAACAAAGTCCCATTAACACTCAACCAATCATTCTTGTACCGAAGACTAGACAACTTTGCATAACTCATGTATTTTCTAGAATAAGGCCTTAGTGAACAAACTAACTATCTTATCATCCGTAGGGAATCCTTATATCTTTACTTTATACCTACCAATAATTTCTCAAATTAAGTGGTAGCATCTTAATGCCTCTTTGGATCTATGAAAGGAACTCGGATCCTTAAGCAACTAATGCAATTTTATTTGAGTACTAGCGTAAAGGACACTTAATGAAGGGAACCATGTCAAGTTTAATCACGAACTTGTTGAGTCTAATTGCTAATGACATTCTTTGAACAAAAGCAGTTTGAATTTTGCATAGCATTTAGTATTATGTTCTTTATATATAAATAACAATTCTCATTTTATATTATTTCTTGCTATGGAACTTTCTTAACAGAAAGTTGATTTGGTACCAGAATGGCTTCCATGTCTCTTAAACTACAAAGGTTTCTTCTCCACAAAATTAAGCACTTGGGAGATCTTGTGAAGAACACACCCGCATCGACTTCAACGACTCCATCCCATATGCAGCACCTACTCTTATGAAGATGACTTTAAGCTTTCTTTTCCAAACAAACTCTAACAGTTCAAACACAACAGGAGCAAGTAAAGAAAGAAGTGAAGGCAGTTAAAGGAATATTTGATCATTTTGGTGTAGCGGATATGGCAGAGATGTAGCAACTAGTTCAGCATGCAAGTTTACGTACTTCTTGTCCAGTCGAATATCAACAACATATAGTAGAAGAAAAGAAGGAAGAAACAGAAATGGATGCTGAAACAGAGGTAAATGCTTTTCAATAGCTAGGAAAAGTGCCAAGACTTCAAGGGAAGTGATAAGTGTGTATTTTGAATAATTTAAGTGTGTTTTATTATTTTGTTTTGGTGTGTTTTACTTATTTTATATTTAATTAACTAGGATTCTAGTGAAAGTATGTATTTTGTGGTCTAAGTATGAAAAATTGTATTTCTATAGATTAAAGTGGTGAAAACTTCAATGTTTTTTGTAGGTTTTAATGATTCAATCATCAAATGGAGAGAATTGAGAAAATATTTGGATGATTATTGATGATTTGAAGTGATTTAAAGAGGATACGAAGTGCAAAGATGAAATGCAATTAAGTACAAAAGAAAGAAATGTTTGACAGTTTTGACACCTTTTGATATTTTGGCTATATCTTGGATTACAAGTATCCAATTGAGGTGATTCTTAATTCATATTGAAGCTAACACATAGCTCTACATTTCTTATGAAGACATTGAAATTCAGTTCATGAGTTTTCCTAGTCAAAAAGTCAAAATACAGTAGGCCAATTTTGTTATCGAAAGCCGAAACAGAGTTTTGACTAGTTAAGGGCATTTTGGTTATTTTACAGTATACAGAGCTCAAAATCAGGTGGCCCTTGATGTATTAGAAGGCTAACTCAAAGGACTACAACTTTTATGTTTTGCACAAGAGCTAATTTAGCCTCTATCATCAAGAAAATATCAATAGAATTTGATGCAAAAATTAGAGCAATGTTAAAGATTGATCAAAATTGAGAAAACCTGCAAAAGAGGAAAACGTGGGGTAATGCGCAACCTCAACTTACTTTTTGATGTTTCAGAGGTCACGTATACTTCTATTGCAGTTGCAACTTACTCATCAACTTGTTCTGCATTCATACAACTTTTCCAGCTATTCTCCAACTCAGAATTTTGGTTGTACCTATAAAGAAAAGTGTAGAGACTTCAAGAAATAACTTTTGGTGGATTCAAGAGAAAAAATTGCCAACTATGAACAACTCATCTTGATATTGAATTCTTTATAAATAGAGGCCTTTGGAGAGCTCATTTGATAACTTGGGAAGGCTAGAGACACTACTAAAATGTAGTCTTCACTAATTTTTCTTAGTTCATTAGTTTAGTTCATTAGTGTAGTATAATTAATGTAGTTTATCCATCTCGTACTTATAGTGAGTTTTGGATGAAGAATTGAGGAATAGAGATGGAGAGTTAGAGCTTATGTGACAAGGGTGACCTCTCTTCTATCACTTTTTTTTTGTATTTGATTTCATATTTTAGTTATAATACAAGTTTGGATTTTATCACGGTTTGTTAAAGTTTATGCCTAAAGTTATGGATGAACTTTTATATTTTGTTAGTGATATTTACTTGGTTATTTGATGATATTATTTTGAACAAGTTATTTATCACTTTTGCTTATCTAATAATGATTAACCTGCCATTAATTATGATAATCTTATGGTGTAAAGTTTGTAATGAGAGTTAGAATTTTACACTAGTTCAAGAAGTATTAAACCTAGGGAGTACACTAACAAGAGTAGAGGTGTACCTTTGTGGGTTTAGTGACTTGTTTCATGTAATTTTATAGAAGAAATGAGTTTATAGTTAACTTCGTAACCACGAGATAAATATGACCTAGTTACAAATAGTTGATTCACTACAAGAGTAGATTTCACATATGTTAGCAAATTACTTCATAACTAGTCAAGGTAATAGTATTCACTTAACCGGTAATTTTACTTGCAAGAGTAGTGAGGAATTTCATAGCCCTAGGAGTTTTTTATTATTAGTTTGTATTAACTTTTATCTCATGTTTATAGTGTAGATTTAACTTCTAGCACTTGTGATAGTTTAAATCATAAAAGAGTTCGAAAACCATCGATATTTGATATTTTTTCCTGTGGATTCGATTCTTAATACTTTATATTTAATCTCAACCTGTATACTTGCAGAAAATCGCCCTATGGAGTATTTTAAATTTTATAAATGTAAAACTTGACTGTGGATTGAATTTAACTGTTATATGCATATCCTGCGCTCGTCAGCGAGCAATTTCTACTGAAAAAGGGTCCGACAAGTGGGCTTTTTGCTCATGACAAAGAGAGGAAGATTGATGAATTCTCTTGTTTGCCTATCTTGTTCATCCTGTGCTTGCTTGCTTGTGTGTGTGTGCATATTGTTTGCCTTATATGTTTGTTATTGAAGTTTGAATAATTTGCTTATACTATTACTTGATCAGGTTTCTATTAACCTTGATGTTTTTAACAATTATATGCCTTTGATTTCTTTAATGTCGCATGAATATTTGTCGAGCTCGAAAAGGGGGATATTTTTGGTTCAATTTTACCAAGTTTTAATATGGAAAACAGTATATACTAAATTATTAAGTGTTGGCGCAGATTACAGATGCTTGGTGACAAGTGTTATTTAAGGGCCTTGTGGATGTGAAATACAAGGTTATGATGAAAAGGCATCAATTCTAGCCATTCTTGGTTGTATAGGTTAATCTTTCTTGGATGCCTTGGAACTTATGAAATTGAGAAGTTATCTTGGATATATCCTTTATTAGTTGGTCAAAGAATGGTTTTAAAAATCTATTTTTAATTCTTGAATTGTCCTCGCAACATTTTTGGAGTCAAATAGCAATTTTAAGGCAGAGGGAATTGAGTTTCTTTAGAAACTAATTTTCTTGATTTCTCATTTAAAGTCATTGACTTGTAGCTTCTCCTATTTTTTAATACAGAAGATTTTCTTAACCAGAGATCTTTTGAAAAACTTTCCAACATTATTTAGTGTCAAGAATTCCCATTTTATGTCCCTGTTCTTTGGGTTTGTGGCCACTTTGATCCCTTATCCTTTGCCACCTACTAATACAATCACTTGTCTCCACGAATTAAAGTCAATTGAGGACTTCAAGTAGAAAATTTTAAAAGCCTAATGGACTTGGTCATGTGTACTTTTTTTTTTTAAATCCAAATACGAGTATTAAGTACTTTCCAACTACTAAAGACGTTAAAGACATTGAGACAAGGTTTCAACATCCAAGTATCCACATTTAAGAGTACAAAGCAGTACAACTAAAGTTTACATTTCCAACATGTCTAAACAACTTTTGGAACAACACACTATGACGACTGCATTCATATAGGCTCAATTGGTCATGTGCACATATGTACCATTTAAAAAAAAAGAGCAATTGGCATAAAAGTCAGTAAACTATCTACAATTGCAGAGTTTGGCAATCAAATTTTTTCTTTTTTTGTCAGAATAGGTTACTAAACTAATATAATTGCACTCTTTCAATCATGGCGTGCAAATCAACCATCAAGGCAAATAAACAAAACATACAAGTGACAAGCACAAGCACTTTCAGAGGGGGTAAAATTTCCTAGCAAGCCAATATGGAAACAAAAAACAAATGTATTGAGGCCAAATTACTGACATTAAAAAATTAGGTATTTAATTTGAACTGTATCTAATTTCTTGACCGCACAATGCCAATCACAATCTCACGCTCTACCTTTGCCCGGCTCCATACCTGTGCGCGTTAATCTTCATCCATTTTGCTACCCATTATTTCCCCTTAAATCCTTTCCAGAACCCCCTAACAACATTGCCAATCTTCGACAACCCAACTCCTGTATAGCCCTCAAAAAGCACACCACTTTCCACCGAAAGTGTGTATGCCCTAAAGTCAATCAACTTCTAGGGTTTAATATGCACTTGAACTATTTATATTATATAAATGACATCTTATCATATTGATTGGTTTATATATTTATATAAGTATGATAAAGCCCTAAGAGTAAACCTAATCGATGAAATCATAAGAGTTACGATAGTGAGCTTCATTCGATTATAAATAAGATTTATTCTTATATATCTCTAGTCAAGGTATTAAGAAGAAAAGGCATTGTTAATATGGTTAAACTAGCATCATACTATGGCCACTTCTATATGAGAAAGTATAGATCTCATCTACCTATAGTATATGAGATATCTAAACTAGTATATGGGTGCTTGATAAGATGATCAAGTTCACTACATTGATCCATATAGAGATATCTTTTAAGTGCCAAAGGATTAATCTTTAAGTAAAGGATTAATTCTTTGAGTGATGCTGGTGTAAGTGATCCTTAAACTTAAGGTTATCATGGTATCTTGAGTACAGACGGATATACTTTGTGTGTTCTATGATTGCTCCCGTAATAGGAAATGCTCACATCATTATAGATGATAGTATAACTTGAAGTATGGAAAGGTAATAGTGGTAGCCTATAAAGGGATTTACCACCTCATATGAAAGAGGAGTTATCCTCATGTCTAACCACTTGTAGAAGTATAACTCAAAATTCTTAGAACTTAAATGGATGATTCTTAGAAAGTGTTTCTAAATAATTTTTCATTCGAGTTATATTTTGGTACAAGAAAATGAACACTAATCACATAATATAATAGGCAGAAACTTATTTCAAGATTAATGTGAGATAGTATGGTACAAAGATATTAAATTACACCGGTAAACGTTCACTGAAATGGTGAAGTCATCCACTTGATTTTTTTTTCATTACTTGGGTGGTCATGATACATTATTAGATGCCATCTTGATCTATAAGTATGGGTTGATTGAATTAGTGGAATCAATGATAAATTAAAAAGAGTTTCAATTTATTTAATTCTTATTTATTAAGAATTATTGATTAGTCTTTATTTTACCTATTTTTAGTTAGATTTTAGATTAAGTTTGTGTTGTATTTTAAGTTAAAATGTAAGAATGAGTTCCTTTATACGTTACTTTCCATACAAGTAGTGTTACTTAAGCAAAACAAGCAAAAGTATGGGTTAATATGTGACAGCCCCACCTCTCCTTAGAGCGAACCCTAGGGTATCAGCGGACTGCCTACCCAACTCTCGCCGGGGCTCGGTCGATCAAAGAACTAGTAACTCAAAACATCCAGTGGAATAACTTCAAAACAAACGGTACAAACCCTAGAAAGTAAATAATCGGCAAGCCAACTGTCCGAACTTAGAAATCTACTAAAAGTCTCACTTACTACTCCATACTACAATTACATACACGAGTCGAACTTAGAGATTCGAACTTACAAGAGTCGCGAGTAGAATTCTCTTAAACAAAAGGTTACAAGTTCAAATAGAATACAACTAAGAAAGCACTTGAGCAAAAGTTCGTCCCAGATCTG